>ML675642.1:8275441-8312491 GCA_007922155.1 Mesoclemmys tuberculata
GGGGGGGAGGGGGGGGGGGGGGGGGGGGCGGGGGGGGGGGGGGGGGGCGCGCGGGAAATGGCGCGCGTGGGGGGGAGGTGGGTGTGTTAGGACTGGTGTGGGGGGGTTGTATGGGGGGAGGAGCTGGGGGGCGTGGTGGGGCTGCCGGTGAGGGGGGAGACCTGGACTGTTGGGGGGGGAAGCAGTGGGGGGGGGGAAGGGGTTGGGGGGGTGGGAGAAGCTGTGTGTGTGAGAGGGGGGCAGGTGGGTGTGCCTGGGAGAAAAGCCGAGGGGGTGTGTGTGCTGGGGCTGGTGGTGAGGAGGAGCAGCCCGATGTGGGAGAGCTGGCCTGGGGGTGAATGGGGAGGCTGCACCGGGGGCCATGGGGAGTTGGGATGCCTGCGTGAGAGGAGATGGAGATTCATAGAAGGGGGGACCCAGCTGGTGGCCTAGAGGTGACGCTGCCTCTGGTTGGGAGTTTGTATGGCTATGAAGCTGCAATAGGAGCTGTGGGAAAGGGAGTAAGATCCAGTTGCACCGTGACATGTCAGGGAGAAGCTAGTTGTGGCAAAGGAGCTGCTGCCCCAAGGAGGTCGTAGGGCATGTGGGGAGATAGAGCTGCACCCAGGGCTGTTTGGTGGGGATGGTGGATATGGAGCTTTTTGGAGGACAGAGCAGATCTGTAGTGGGAGTGGGTCTTGTGAAAGGGACATGTAGAGATGCAGCTGCACTGAAGAAATAGGACAGGAGCACTGAACGTGGAGCTGTGTTCATACTCAGAACAATGGGTCATGTAGAGAAAGAGATGCACCCATGAGGGGGACCAGGGTGAAGGGAGGTGAAGCTGCACTGGGGGAAGAGATGATGGGGCAGAGACCTGGTATAGGCCCCAGTTCAACTCTTAGAGTATGGTAGTTGGGGTGTTGGTAAAACTGAAGAAGGGGAGAGACTAAAGCTATGGAGCTGCACCAGAATATTGGGGATATTTGAACAAGAGATAATGGAGTTGCACTAGGGTTCCCGGTGAAGAGGAAGGTATGGGGCTGCACCAGGGGACCCTAGGGAGGCATTGAGATTTGTGTAGTTGGAGCTACACCAAAAGACCTTTTGTGTGTTTAAGAGCGGAGGTGGGTTGGGGAATGGCAGAGACTGGAGCTGATCTGAAAACTCCAGAGCTTGATGAAGCTGTACCATGGGCTGGGGAGGTGAGAGTTATACTAGGGGGCCCGAAAATGGGGGAGTTGTGCTGGGAGTGTTGAGGATAATGGAGCTGCAGATGAGAGGCATGTGGCCTGTGACTACAAAATCAAGTAGGTGAGAGAAAAGGACCGTTAGGTTGTTTAGGTTCTAGATGTAGGTTTTATTAATTTTTTAAAAAACATTTTTATTTTAGTTAATTTAGAGAGATTCTGTAAATTTTGGCTTTTCTTACATGAGAAATTTTTGTTTGACTCAAACAGCCTCTGCCAGGTTTGCAACCCAAACATCACAGCCTTGTGTTAGTGCTTGAGAGCCAAGCAGTGTAACTGACTAGAAACAGACAAGACAGTCTAGTGTTCCACTGCCCTTGCAAAATGAAATGCAAAAATAATTAACAGAGATGGCAAGTGAGCTAAGGCATAACAGTCTCAGTGTGCAAGTACTAGTAGCACAGGCAAAAGGAGCATGTGGGTGCTGAAAAAAAAAATTTTATCTAGATGCTGCCTGTATCCTCAAAGCAGTAGTGATGATTGGAGAAGGTTGAGTAAAAAGGTGTGTTTATGAGAGGGGAGGTTTGTATTGTCCTGCAGACTCCAGGGCAGTTGGGAATCCTATGCCATTTTAAGCAGCAGCTTCCCATGTGATTTCGTTTAGATGTCTCCACATTCTATATCTGTCTTCATTAAAAATGAGTAAACAAGTCTGCCCTGCCTCTACTAGCATTTCTCTGATTAGAGGCGAGTGTGTAAAAGTACTTCTGTCTTTTTGCTGTGCTTCCTCCTCATACAGACTGAACCTAGAAAGCCCAGCCACACAGACAGGACTTTTCATTAGTTTCTAGTTCCCTTGTGCAGATTTCCCTAACTTCAGAGGTACACTTCTCACATGAGTTGTGATTGTAGTCCTAGCTAAGAGCAATCCACACTCAGTCACTTGTAGCTCTCTCAAATTCTCCATTGAGACTGAAGCTTTTGTCTTGCTTGGTTTCAGCCCAGACTAATATTTCTGGAAAATCTGAGTGAAAACTTCTCAGCTGTGTTTGGGTTTGGAAGGTGGAAAACTTAATACACTTGTTCCCACTTCAAAAGAAATACGCCTGCTGTCTTTTCCTGGCAAATGCTGAATAAACTTGGCATGGTCATAGTCCTCAAAGAGGAGTGTGATCCTAGCCAAATTTGGGAAGGGTGATTGGGGGAAATATTTTAAGTTACAAAGCATTAAAATTGCACTTAATTCTTATTCCTCTGAGTCAATGGAGTTAGACTGAGTATATTCAAATGAAATAGATCTCTGGACCCTCATGCTTGTGCTGCATTTGCTTGCTTAGTCTTCTGTCTTTAAGCTTTACAAATGCATCTGGCATGCTCGAAGGACACTATGTAAAATTTACCTTCCTCTGAAGAAAGCACATTTTTCAGCTAGAGGTTGATGCTCCATTCAGTGCATTTGTTTGCTTTTTCTCAAGTTTGCTTTATAATTCTCTCACTACCTGGATACTGCTCTGCTGAAGCCCATGTAGTAATAATGTGTGTTCTCTCACTCTCTCTGGCTCTTACTCCTCTGTCTGCTATTCTTGTCACAATAAAGGAGGCTTTTGTATATACTTTGTGCTGGGCCTCTTTCCTCATTGCCTTTTACTGGAGTTTGAATTCTTTTCCAGTGGTTTAGAGGTGGCTTGGATTTTCTTTTTAAATGCTGATATGAAGCTCTTCTTTCAGTGTTTTATTTGATCCTTCATAAAGAATTCCACCTTACCCAAAATGCAGGTGCCTAAATGGTCAAGTGAGGGTGGGAAATGTTAGCATTTAAATCCTTTTTGATTTTGGATCATAAAATCTTTAATGCAAAGTCAGCTCTTTCCCAGACAATAAGCAAAAGAGAACTGAAGCTGAATATTAGGAAGACCATCCTAAATGTGAGATCTGCTTAGACTGTGGAATGAATAGCCTAGCAATGACCCTGGTCAGATGGGACCACTTTCTCCAGAAAAGTAGGGGGGAAACATCCAGTACTCGCCATGGGGGTGGGAAAGGTGACCTGGTATCTCTTCCATCTGTAACTTTGTGTAAATGAACATAGTGCTGGTGAAATCTTTGCTTGATGATCCAAAGAACAGGTACAGCATGAGCAATGGCAGACAACCCTCCCATCTTTCCCCCACATGGTGTGTCACTCCTGGCATGTAGGGGGGAAAGTGGCTCAGTCTTTGTCCATTCCTTCCTCTTTGCTGAGCCTGCCTATAAGGAAGCCAATTAGCACCTCTTGCATCTGTCCATACTTGTTTGTTTGTTTTACTTTCTGTGGTTGCTGACCTATTCTAGGAGTCACTAAAGGATCTGTGTCATTAAGGTCAGACTCTCACTGGAAGCAGCACAGCTCCTCAACAGCACTCCTTACTTTAGGGCTGGGCTACACTAGAAAATTAGATTGGCATTAACTGTATTGCTCAGGGGTATGAAAAATCCACACCCGTGAGCGGCGTAGTTAAGCTGACCTAAGCCGCTGCGTATACAGCACTAGGTTAATGAAAGAATTCTTGTTAACCTAACTACCACCTATTGGGGAGATGGATTACCATTTCTGATGGGAGAATGTCATTGTAGCACTTTAAGTTTAGACAAGCCCATTGATTACTCCTGGGGTAGTGCATGCTCTGAGTTTGTACTGTCACTGGGGCCTGCAGTTTCTTCTCTCTCAAACTTCAACAGGGTTTGTAGTTTTGTTGCAGCAAAATACACTGATGCGTTCATCTTCCAGAGTAACAAAGAGAATATATGCACTGTGTGTAGGAACAGTTTGGAACTGGAAGCTGTAGCCAGGCCATATATCTGCACAGAGCATCCTACTGGATGCAGTTTCTAGCATAGGAACTATTCCAAAAGGGACAGCCTCTCAGCACGCCACCCAAAACAGACCTTCCATGGGAATGTTGTATATGGACCCCTTGAGACAAACCTTTTTGGAGCAAAGAGAGGTGAGGGAACCTTTAAAGGGATGGAGCATTGCCTATGTGTGTGGCTTGAATCCTCATAATTTGAAACCAGGGAAGTATTTCTCCACTGACAGCAACTGAAGTCTGAGGAATGGACCCAAGACAGTTCAAAGCTCTAACAAGGGTGCATGTGAGCCACATTATGGCCTGGAGATTATACCCACTTGCCTCTTGCTGATCTGTATATTGTTGCTCCATCCATTGGCAAACGTTGACCCTTCCTTTCAACGTGGCTTCTCCTTCAAATTGCCTCTTCCCATCATATGCCCAGGAGCTGGATCACAGCAGCTTGACCTTCCAATGTGTGGTTCTCTACCTCCCACACGGCTTGCAATCTGAAAGATGTTAGGACCCATCACCATTCTCTGTTCTCTGGCTGCCCTCTTCTTTGCCCTCAGTTCTTCATTGTCTCTTTGTTTCTTTCTCTTCTTTCCCTTCCTCCTTGTTTCAGGGTCACTGCAGGAGCAGTCACAGTGCCAGTGGATTGTTCTGCTAGTCAAGGAGCAATCTCCTCCATGAAATCATCTGTGTGGTGACTCTTATTTCACAGTACAGAGCTCCCATCTCAGTAAAATTGAGGCTGCATTTTGCTGGTCCAAAGCATGTTATATGGAGACTGTACTGTGTAATGCAGCCCCTGGTCCGGTTGCTATAGACAGGCTCCTAGACTACAGAGCCAGTTGAATGATCTGCCTAGCTGAATATTAGGTGCTTTATGAAAATAAGCTCCATCTCTGAACATTAACCACATTGACTGAAATTCATTAGGCCCATGGTGGAAAAAAGTGGGTCCTTGGCAGAGAGAGCCGGGTGCCTTGAGATCCAATCTGTTTTCAAGTAAGACAGCTGATCATATTTGGAGCTTTCCAGAGGTGGCAGCTGTCTCCCGCCAACCTCATCAGGTGTCCTTGCTGAGGCATGGAGCCTTGTGGAGTTCTCCTTTTACTAACAGCCTCACAGGCTACTTCTTCCTTCCCTTTGTGGAGGGAAAAGCACCCTCTGCCTTTTTGCTGCAGGGGACAGAGTATTACACTCCTGCCTGAGAATCTGCTGGAGAATTCCAGAGCCCTCTGCAAGTGAAACCTGAGCCCTCGGCTTCCTGCTGCATTGCTGGCTCCTTCTGGGGGATTAGATGTTGGCGGTCAGTCTGTGCATTGTTGTAGTGATGTGGTGCCAAGCAGCCTGGCCTCCCTCCTCAGCAAGTCCACAGGCAACCTGGAGCCTTGCTGCTTTGGGTTTGCCTCTGTCTGGCATCTGATTAAAGACCCTGTCAGAGTGTATTTAAACCCAGGAGTTCAGAAGGCAACAGCCTCGTTTCTCACCCTTGATGTGTTTTTTCTAAGGTTTCTCTTTAAAACGCTGCTTCAGCTTTCCAGTCATCCCTGATGAGTGAGATGCTGGGTGCTCGCATCTCCCATTGGAGCCAGTCAGAGTTGGAGGCTTACTGCCTTGCTGGAGTGGGTCTGAACACCCTGACATTAAATCAGTGTTTGAACTGCATTTAATGTGGGATACTTAATTGGGGGCTGAGGGGGAAAGAATGCTCATCTGGAGGAAAGTCTTATCTTTGTTGGACACTTGCATCTGGAACTGCTGAAATTATCTTCACCCCAGCTGTCGATGTGCTGCCCAGCTTGTGGGGGGGTCTCCCCTCTTTTTTGTTTAATATTTTAGATAAATTTAGTCTTGACCAAAGGTGGAGACTGAAGCCCTGTGTCCACAATAGCGAAGGCAGCAGCAGACCAAGCCTCCCCCACCCCAGCCTGCCCTCAAGCCACCTGTAGAGGGAGAGAATAGTGCAGTCTCTACAGCCAGTTAAACTTTTGACCCCACAGCTGAGCCTGGTAACAAGGGGGCTGGTTGCTGTTAGCTGGGATGGGCTGGGAGAGGTTAGGGATTAGATCTGGACGGAACCTTTAGTAACAAATAGTTTATTCATCAAAAATTCAGTTTCAGGTGAGGAGTATTTGCAAATTGATGCAAATACACCAAATAGTTTCAGCCATAACTTCTCTTCAGGATTTAGACACTTTTCATAAAATGTGGGCTGGGAGAGGGTGTCCTCCTGATTGTTAGCCCAGTGGTTAGAGTGCTCGCTTGGGCTCTGGTAGAAGCCTGGGTTCGATTCCCCCTTCTGCATGATGTAGAGAAGGGATTTGAACTTGGGTGTCCCACTTTGCAGGAGTGTGCCCAGGTCACTGGGCTGTGGGATATTCTGATGTAGATTTCTCTGTCTCTCCTCTTGAATCTGTTCTTCTTTGAATCAACAGTCATGGGAATAGAGAGCTTGAATTTGCCTTTCCCACATCCTAGGTAAGTGCCCTGACCATCAAGCTATAGTCACTCTTGCTTTGTCCCTGCCCGCTTAAGTCCTTACTCCAGTGGCTATTTAATTATTTATACAAAATGAAACAGCTTCAACAGGAGAAATTGAGAAGCCCTCCCCATCAGAATATTCCATAGCCCAATGGCTGGGGCACTCTCCTGCAATGTGGGAGATCTAAATTCAGATGCCTTCTCCATATGTGCTAAAAGTTAGAAGAAGAGCACCACCTCCTCTTCTGGCCACTGTGTGACTCTACCTCTCTAAGAATACCCAGAACAAAGCATTTTGGGTTGAATGACGTTTTGTTCAACCCAAAATGTTTTTTCAGTTTGCCAACACATTTTGCAAATTTCAGATTCCGTTAGTCCATAACTGAGTATTTTCAGAACTGCCAGAGAACCAAAAGCTCAGTTTGCCCAGCTCTACTTGTGATGTGGGATACTTAGTCACTTGAAACTGTACTGAGAGCCCTGACTGGCTCCAAGGTCAGTGAACAGCCATCAGTGAGTAACAACCACCTGGTCTGGATTCCTCTGCTAATCCTGTGAACACCCTGCTCATAAATGGCACAGCTTTCAGCATTAAGGCAGATTGCTGCTGGGGGGAGGTGTCTGGGACTCTCCCATCAGGAAATGACTAGTCTCTGAGGATGTCTGAAGCCCAGATTCTGTGTGGTGGGGTTGCCTGAAGCCTCTGCCAGAGCGGGGCACAAAGGGAAGATTGTCCATGTGCAGGTCACCTGGATTTAAAATCTGTCTTCCAGCAAGCCCAGCTTAATTTGCTGTGGCTGAGACAGCAGGAGGCTTGCAATGCAGGCATGGGTCACTGAATGACAAGTGAATGGTCCATAACTGAGCAACTGGTGGAACTTACATGCTGATCAGTTTGAAAGATGCAGTCACAGGGTCCAAGACAAAGATAAATGTGAGTTACAGCACCTGCCAAAGGGAGAAGTCCCTCCTCTGCGGCCCTGCCTTTCCAAGCCCCTCACTGCACTTAAAGCATCTAGAAGAGATAAAATAGGGAGCCTAGGCAGGGTGCCCCCTCTCCTGTGTTCCTAAATGCAACACCTAGAGAAGTGCAGACATCTCTGCCAGAGGTGACTCTTGGTGATTCTGAGCTACAGTGCCCATAATGAGATCTGTTTGGCCCACACCTGTGCTTCCTACTTCAGAGTCTTTTCAACTGAAGAGCTGTGTGTGGGTAGAAAACTTCTCTTTCACCAACAGAGGTTGGTCCAATAAAAAATATTCTCACCCTCCTTGTCTATCTTGTCAATTGCATGAGAGCTGCACAGCCTTGGCAGGTGACATGTCTAACTTGCGCTGTAGTCATTTGCTTGACAAGTTTTCTTTCATCATGACCAATCAGAAATTGTTCCACAGCATTTGGGCTGCAAAACTCTGGCCAGCAACATGCCATGTTCTGGTTGATTGGAAAAGAATAATTTCTGCTGAAGGCATTGTAACTCGTCCGTGCCCAGGGTAGCCCACTGATAATGCCAGGGTCAGGGCAGGCTGCAAAAGGAGAGCAAATTCTCCCAGCACTGGTGGGTGACACTGCAGTCAGACTTCCCAACCAGCCACAAACAGTGCTTCTGATTCCCCCACACTGGTTATCAAGAAACCACTGTGCCAACACACACAGCCCCCTTCACTGCATTTCAGTCTCTGGCTCCCAAACTGACACTAGGTCCAGTAAAGAGACCAGTTGTTTTAACTCTATGCTCTTTACTAAAAGATTCCCTCTGATCCCAAAGGATCAGCCACAGTACCAGTTCACTATAAGTTTGGATCTTACCCAAAATACCACGCTGCCAGCCAATCCTTTAGTAACTAAAACTAAAGGTTTATTAATAGAAGAAAAACAAACAATAAGAGAAGTGTTAAAGGCTTAAAGCAATCAGATATATACAAATGATTTAAAAGTCCATATACATCAGGTTTCTAGAACAATTGTGGAGTTGTATATTTCCTCTGGTATACATCCAGTACCTGGATGGGTCTAAGTCCTTCAGTTCAGTTGCAAAGTGTGTTAATCCAGAGGTGTGTCCGCAGCTGGACAGGAATGAACACAAGACAAAAGACAAAATGGTTTCTGTGGTTTGATCTTATATACCCTCTGTTGCTGGCCATGTGGCTTGTGGAATTTTACAGGAACCAAAATGGAGTCCATAGTCACATGGGCCAATCCGGGTAACTCTTCAGGTATGCCTTTAGTTTCTTCCTAGGCCTTTGGCTTCTGTAAAGGTCTTGATGGGCCATTAAGCGGGCTATTGTCCTGTGGCCTCTCTGTCTGGGGTGTGTCTTTTACAGCACAGTTTGAAATACAGGATATCAAAGATCTCCATAACTTTCCTCACACATATCACACATGAACACAAATATTATCATCTTATTCAGCATATCATAACCTTTCTAACAGTACCCGACATGGCGTGTCTTACATGAATTGCTATGATTTTGACACATTAATGTCAAATAACACAAATGCCCCCCCCCTCCTAATGCAGTCCGCATGACAGGCATGATCTAGGACTGGGAGTAGAGATCTGTGTTCTAATCCCAGCTCTGCAACTGGCTTGCTTTGACATGCAGCGTGGTGGCGTCACCTCTTTGTTCCTTTTTCCCCATCTGTGAAGGGTGGTGTTATAGCCTCATCTCCCTCATATGTAGTATTGACCAAAGACATGTTGGCTTTACTTTCTGACCTCCCTCCCCATCAGTGCAGATTCACAAGATCTACCTACCCCCCAAATAACGCTGGGCTGGACCTCAGCGTTGACTGGACTGTGCTGCCCTAGTATAATTCTAGAATGTGAGTGCAGCTAATAATTGGGCGCAGGTCTCCCTGGTGTCTCAGAATTCCACTATTCATTCTGCTGGGAGAATAGAGGCTCGGTTATCCGGTGACCTTTCCACTCTAGGAGTCAAGATCTGTATTGGGGAGTGTCAGTTCCTGGGAATGGCAGGGAGAGGTTATGAGGTGCAGCACTGATACCCCAGTATGAGCTGGAGGCGTTTGTGGGGCTGTGGAGTTCTTAGGGTTCCTGTGTATCATGTTAGTTGGGAGAGGCAATGAGTTTGGCTTGCTAGTGGGGTCAGATGAACACTTGGCATGGAAGCACCTTACTTGCTGCAGAAGAGGAAACACAGAAACCAGAGTATTTGCCCATTATTTAAGTTTCCTTTACTGAGGAGGAAACTGCATCAAAGGATAGACTAGCCTGAGGCTACACAGTGAGCCAGCATCAGAGCTTCCTTCCCATGACCTCTCCATGGCTTCCTAATAGTCATTGGATTTAAATGCAGATGCTCTTAATTAACCTGCTGGTGCAGATGGGTGGCACCTGTACCTTGGGTTGGGGAGTTAAATAAATATCCCCAGATGGATGTGCATGAATAGCAGCACCTCCTTGTTGTGTACAATAAAGAAATGAAAGTGGGTAGTTGATTATCATAGAATGTGGCTTGAGATTACCTTGGAGAAGAAATGATTCTGATGTCAGCCACGTGCTGTTCCCTTCTCCCTACTAACTTGTGTGGAAAAGCTTTATGCAGCACAGAGCTTTGCATAACTGAGTTGAACTAAGTAGATGACAGAAGCAAGGCTGGTCATGTGGTTAGAGGCACTGGACTGAGATTCTAGTGACCTGGGTTCTGTTCCTGACTCTGCCACAGATCCCTGGGTGACCTTGGACAAGTCATTTAGTCTTATGCCTCAGTTTCCAATTGGTAAACAGGGATATTTCCCTGCTGCACAGGTGGGTTTTGAAGATAAATCTAGTAATGAAGTGCTCACAAACCACAGTGATTGGAGGCAGGGAATATAAATTCCTAGATAAAATAAGATGATGCAAGATGTGATGCATGAAAGGGGAGGTCTGGGGAGCAGTAATGAGAATGGAACAGGGGTGTGGGAGCTTTCTAAGGAGAAAAGACAGAGCACTAAGAAGATAGGGACTGGGACACTGCTCCGCACATAAACTGGTCTGGTGGCAGGTGCCATGATGTCAGCTAATTGGGCGGGGTGGAGGGACAGAGATCACACAGGGCCTTGAAGGTGAGAATGGAGAGTTTGAATTTGATGGGATGAGAGAGGGAAACTGAGGGATTGGGTGAGGGGGGGAGAGCAGATATGGACTGTTTTGCATGGAGAGGAGGCTGGATCTATGTGTATCTGTTTAATAGTATTATCCAATGGGAAGTGTCTGCTCTTAGCTGAGTCAGATTATTCTGATGGACAGTCTCACTCCACCTCTCTGAGGCTTTGTACGTATATTTGTTTTTCTCTTTTAGAAGGCAGCCTTAGTGCCCTGTGCTCTGCCTCCTTGAATCGCAGCTTCCCCCACCCTGGGGAAGTCCCAAACCCCCACCTTGATGTGTGCGTATGTGTCTCCCCACTTTAGCAGCGTCGCCCTTAAGCTGAAAAACTGGCCAGCACAATGGGAAAAAAGCAGAACAAGAAGAAAGTGGAGGAGGTCTTAGAGGAAGAAGAGGAAGAGTATGTGGTGGAGAAGGTCCTAGATCGGCGGGTGGTGAAAGGCAAAGTGGAGTATTTGCTGAAGTGGAAAGGCTTCTCAGAGTAAGTGGACAGGATGCATCCCAGTCTGTGATCCTTCCTTGTGTTGACAGTGGTTAGGGTGCTAGTCTGGGGCCTGGGAGACCTGGTTCAATTCCCTGCCCTGCTACACACTCCTGTTGTGACCTTGGGCAAGTCATGTAGCCTCTCTGTGCTTCAGTTCTTCATCTATAAAATGGGGATAATAGCCCTGCCTGACTTTGAACAAGGATCGTGAAGATAAAAACATTATCGTATGGTGAGAAAGGGCCAGTCCAGTTGGGTGGGTAAGAAAGTCCCACTTCCTTTCTCCATGAGGAGCCTTTGGGATGGGCTGTATATAGGCCATGGCAATCCATAATCCCTCCCTCCACCTCTCATCTGCATGATCAGCCCAGTTTGGTATACATGGGAGGCAAGGGGGAGACATTGCCTTAAATGGTTTCCCTTCCTGTCCCTAGAAAGCCAAGTCTAAGCAAAATGCAGATGGGTTGGTATGGAAACGGGTCGAACCTACCCATCCGGACAAATCTGAGAGACCAGCTTCTACATCTCTGCCTCTCTCCTCTCCAGATCAGGGTACCCAGAACACAGCTGGGGTATAGATAGCCAAGGCTCTGGGAGCTTCTCTGGCCCCGTATCTAGCACCTCCCTTCACTGATTCTGACCTGCTGGCCTGAGCCACGGGCTCTAGTAGTGAGACCAAGCTGCCTCCTTTGATTTCAGCGAGGATAATACATGGGAGCCGGAGGAGAATCTCGACTGCCCCGACCTCATCGCAGAGTTTCTCCAGTCCCAGAAAACTGCACACGAGAGTGAGAAGTCTGAGGGGAGCAAGCGCAAAGCTGACTCTGATGCAGAGGACAGAGGGGAGGAGAGCAAACCAAAGAAGAAGAAAGAAGAGGTGAGGCAGAACTACGAGGGGAGAACCTCTTTACTGCCCTTCCCTGAGGACTTGCTCCTAGTGTCTAGTAGTTAGAGCAGAGGGCAGAGAGCCGGGCCCCTTGGGGTCCATTTGCAGCCCTGCTCTGACAGCCTGTGACCCTAGCCAGGCCACTTCCCCACTGCAAATTAGAGATCATAATAGTCACCAAACTCACAAGGAGGCTAGTTGTGTCTGTGAAGTGCTTTAAAATCCTTAGCTGAGCAAAACCGTGCTTACTCATCGACCAGTCCCCGCTGTGGGTGGGGGAGCCAGAGTCCACTGATAAATCTGGGGCTATGCTCAGGGCTAAGCTGAGATGCCATCCTGGGATGGTGGGCAGAGTCCACCAGTCCAATGAAAGTCCGTCCCACTGACCCCAGGTCATCACTGACTATAGGGGATAAAAAATGCACAATGGGGACAGGGGTGCAGGTCATCAAGTTAAACGAGGGAATCAGAAGGGGGCACAGAGCAGAGAACCCCAGACAATGCCTGCTGCCCCAGGGGGTTGGCGGACTCTGCCAGATATGTGCACAGAAAAGGATCCCACTGTCACAGACAATGCCTCCTCCCACCTGGCTTACTTCTCCTGGGCTGATGTACCATCATGTTGTTGGCCAAGGTTTGTATGGTCATAGTCCTGGAGATCAGGTCCCTTGTTCCACATCATGGGCAGCAACAGGGCAAGCACCACTGCTGTACCTCAGACCTCGCCTGGCAAGACTCCCTCTTATTGCTTGGGGAGTTCAGCTCTCATAATCTATGCCCATTCCATTCTTTGCAGACACAGTAGGCTTGGCACACTCATCACCCCAATGAGCAGCCAGCCAGTGAAATCTGCATCATTTGAATTCAGAAAATGGCACAGCAACCCCACCAGGCAGCAAGTGGAAACTTCCCTTTTTGTCTTTCAGTCGGAGAAACCACGAGGCTTTGCCCGGGGGTTTGAACCTGAGCGGATCATCGGTGCCACGGATTCCAGTGGGGAGCTCATGTTCCTGATGAAATGGTGAGTGTGTCTGTGTCTGTCACTTTCTTCACTTATTCTGTGCCAGAGCGGGAAGGAGCTGCGCCTGGGGAGTCTCTGCTAGCTGGCCTGAAATCTCTCGTGGCGCTGCCGCCTGACTTGACCCTCGGCGCTGAGGCTAACGTGGATTTGCTATCAACAGGTAGGACCCTTGGGATTCTGTGGTTCTCAAGATCTCTGCAGCAGGCACGAGCTTGGGGAGAGGAGGGCATGGCTTGACGGTGCTGGCCTTGGGTTTGAAAGGCCTAGGCTGCAGCTGTGCCTGGAATAGAGCCACATCGGACACAGCTTTCCCTGTTGACTGTGGCGCTGGGGCAGGGGACATCTAGGTCTGTTCGGACCCAGCTGTGGCCAGAGTGGGAGCTACTCGTCTTGCTTGGTGTTGCGTACTGCAGATGAGATGCGGAACAGGGCTGCCGTTTTGATTCCTGCTCCCCACATTCCCTACAGACCAACAGATGAGCCTTAGCTCATGCCTGACCTTGTTTGTTGGGCTTCCTGTATTCCAGCCGATGAGAGGGTTGCTTGGAAAACTCATCTGGCCGAGGCCTTCCTTGACTTACCTGCTGCCTGTTGGGTTCCTCCAGTGACATCCGTTTCCAAGCCCCTTCGCTGTATCTCTGCTTCACCCTATAGGAAGAACTCTGATGAGGCTGACCTGGTCCCTGCGAAGGAAGCCAACATCAAGTGCCCCCAGGTGGTCATCTCGTTCTATGAGGAGAGACTGACATGGCACTCCTACCCCTCGGAAGATGACGACAAGAAAGAGGACAAGAACTAACCCCTGCCCGGAGCCCGCTCTGGCCAACCTTTGTATAAAGATCAGACTGTGGGATTGAGCGACAGTGAGAGAATGCAGCTCTACTTAGCGGAGAGGTGGCTTGAGAAGATGCCCTTTGAAGAGACAGTATGGTTTCTGTATCCTGCAGCTGCCCAAGTGTCTTGTGCAGCCCCATGCCAGTGTCCAGCTTCAAACTAGCCTGACGTGACGGGGTGGGGGAGGAAGGAGGTGTGAGTCATGGCTGTTTGTTCTGGAGAGGAAGTGAAAGCCCCTTCCATGAAGAACTCTCTCTGGTGATGGGTGGGCTGGGGAAAGGGAGAGCAGATGGATACTGCATGTTCTTCAAAGACCATCTCAGCAACCCCACAGCCCTCTTCCCAATAGTGTTAACTCTGCATTTTTACCGCCTAGCATGTGTGTAGGTTTTTTCTTTTTGCTATTACTGGTGTATCAGTTTGAGGTGGGGTGGGGGTGGGCCTTTTGTTTAATGGGGGGGGGGGAAGGGATGGTTGACAATGTTGCAGATCCACGACCAGAATCCTTTTTTATAAACATCTTTAACTAAAAACCCCAAGTATTGCCAATAGGACTAGGCAGGGACACTGGTATGAGACTGAAGCTGTGAATGTCCAAATTCTCAAGCCCTAGAGCAATGTTACTTGGGTGGGGAGGGCACCTGCGAAGATGCAAGTCAATAATTAGCATGTCTCCAAAAGCAACTGCCAGGGTTGCTGATGTGCATGGTAAGTGGGAGGGTGAGGGAATTGATATCAATCCCTTGAAAGCCTTTCTACCCCCTTTCCGTTAAGGTGCTATTTCTTGAAATTAGGGAGAGAGAATGGTCTGATTTCTCTTTGATTTCTTTTCAACCCCAATTGGATTCTGTCCAGCTGGCAGCATTGGGAACCCTTTTATTCTCCATATGTATGTATGTATGTATGTGATAATGCGTCCCTCCCTGTTTTTAATCCTATTAGTGTAATGTGGGAGGTAGGTGACATCAATTCAAAATCCTCCCATAACAAATGATTTGTTTTAAAGTCCAAACTTTAGCACCGGAGCCAGCTCTGTTGCTCTGCTGACATTTTTTAATCAAACGGATTTATTAAAAATACTGAAATATTTAATGTCTGGAGTCATGAGCACCAACAGGCTCCTGGCACCTCCTTGTAGGGTGAAACGTATCTAGAACTGCATTGTACAAACCTTTTTTTAAAAGCATGTGTTTAGGTTTCTGTGAAAACATTGTTTAAATGTAAAGTAAGTGTTTGGATTTTAACTTCATACCAAGCTCTGTCCGGTTTTGTCTCAATAAAATTTTAGATTTATAATCCCGATTTTACTTTTTCTCTCTTTAACTTGCTCCCTTCTGCAGCTGTTGTGTGAGAGTCGATCGCAAGGCGTAGAGAGGAGTTAGCATGTTGACGCAGCTGTCCACTGTCAGCAGGACTGGATCACTGATGCAGCATGGGTTATGAGCCTGTGCATTTGTGAATTAGGTGGCTACAGAGGCAGGAATTTCAGAGCAGACAGCGGCTGTTTATTTTGACTTCCCATCTGAAGAGAGCAAGTCTTGGAGGTTAGTGTCTAGTGCTAAGTCAAATCTCCTAGGGTTCTAGCCCCACCTGTGAAAGAGATAAGCCCTGATTTGTAATCACTTGCCAGTAACTGCTGTGTCTGGATGCACTTTGCTCCAGTGGAACTTACCCCTGCTTGAAGTTTATCTATAACACCACACCTTCACATGCTCTTCCCCACTCTGCCACCAATCTGGTGGCTGATCTTGGGCAAGTCACTTAAGCAGCCCGTGCTGCACTTTCCCCTCTACTGTGGAGGGGACGTTACGAGGCTTCATGTTGAAAGTACTTTAGGATTCTGTGCAATGCGTGGAGAGTATCACTGGCTGCCTTACTTTCTGCAGTAGTTTTTATAAAGCTCTATTAATGGTTCCAGTGCCTTAGGTCCCAGGAACATCAAAACAGGTCAGACTGTAGAACCTCACTAATTCCTGCGCCAGCCCATTAGGAGTGACAGAATGCTGCAAACTGGCAAGAATGAACATGCAAATCAAGGGCACTGCATCATGAAATGTACCTTGGCCATTTTGTTTCAGCCAACTGGTGCTTCATGGCATAATAGCAAATGTGGTGTTGCATATTCTGAAACCTTTGTAATTTAGCCAGCTGCAGCTCTGGGTCTGCCATTACGGAGAAGCAGGCTGGGTCATTAGGTTTTGGAGTTATTCAGTTAGGGCAAATCATTGTTGATGGCCATTGAAATCAGGGTCAGCCACTCAGAGGATTTAGTGAAAAGAAACTGCACAGCCAGTCGGAATCCAGGTGATTTGTAAAAGTGCACTTTGTATCCAGCACTGCAGTGAAATCACTGCCTCTGCCGGGCAGTTGAGGATGTTAAACCTGCATCATTTGCAGCTAATTGTACATTCTGAGGCTTGGCTTCCATGAGGAGATTCTGGCGCTATAAATCGCAGCAGGTCGCTGAAGAGGTTTTAGTGTAGTCAGAGCCTAGCAGTGTTAATGTTGCACACTTGGAGAGAGCCCCATCGTGTGGCTGGGACAGGCCAGGGACTAGGGCTTGGAGGTCTAGGTTCTAATCCTTGCAGGATGCTACACCTTCCCATGCCTCAGTTACCCCACGTGTGAGGCTAAACCTCCACCTTTGTAAAGTGCTTGGGGAGCCTTTGAAATGAGGTGCAGAGCGTTACTCTTCCCTATGCTGTATTGAGTGGAGCCCCTCTGCTCTTGCAACAGGCACATGCTCATGGCCTAGAAGCCTCATTGGGGTGGGGCTTATATGGGAGTGGAATAGTTAGATCCTTGGCAGTTTCCAGCCTGTCCCCCAGACCCTACCTGGCTCTGTCTGGGAAAAGCAAGGGCCTGCTCTCTCCTGTCATGTGCTTAATGAGACAGTTAGTGTTGAACTAGCTGACCCCAGTGCTGAATAACAGAGCAGCATGATGATCGTTAGAAAGGACTTTCCATCACAGCTCTCGCTGAGATCATAGAAACCGAGTTGTCAGTGGAGAAAATACTTCCTGCTTTTGAAAACAAAGGTCTCCACTTCACCTGATTACTGAGCAGCAGGGAGACAGCCTGAGCTGTCGACGATGCCCAGGAATGAAGTGAGAGCAGCAATGTAAGTAACGGTTTAAGCTCCTTTTCCCCCCTTCCTCCAGTTTGTATTCAGAGGCCAAGGCCCGGCTGCCCAAAGTGAGACTTGACAGCCTTGGGCAGGGAGCCCAGAAATGAATGGGTCTCGCAGGCTAATTTTCCTCTCAGCCTTGCTGCTTTGCAACTGCATGGGTTTTGGAGGCAGTGGAGCTTTTCTTCACTTGCATCTGGGGCCTACCAGATGGGCAGGCTCAGAAATTCTGACTCCCACTCTCAAATTTCAATCAGACACAAAGGTGGGAAAGACCCTGTTGGAACAGATTCCTTCCCTGCTATGTTCTGCTGGAAATCAGCAGAAAATGGAGAAGGGCATGATCTCAAGTACTTTCCCTTTGCTCTTTAGGAAGTTACTGTCTGTCCTCAACATAAAAAAGGGAGAAAATATTCTTCTCTGGCCCAGGCTTTTTGAGATCCTCTGCTGCAAGTTCCCATCATAGTGCAGTGCAATCCAGGAACATCTCTGGAGTATGATGTGCTTTGAGCACTAGGACTGACAGCTGCTATCTTTGCTTGTCTACACAGCACTGTGTGTAGTCAATTTCAGTTTCCCTCCCCTAGATTGCCAGGCCCCCTCCTACAAGGATGGGGACAATTTCACATACTGTTAATTTTACTCCTGTTTTGAGTCACACGAACTGGGAGAAAAAATTTGGAAAAGTTGTAAAACCATGAACATTTTCAGGGTGTCTGAGCACCATGTGCAACCTCGGCAATTATTTTGAATTGACCAGTAGCATCCATAGTGAGTAAACCCCAAGAAGTATTAGCCACATGAGAAAATAAAACTTTCAAAGAGAAACTGCCAAAACTGGAAAGCCTATATAAAACAAATATCCTGTTGTGGTTCTAATACTTTAAAACAAAATGTTAAATTAGCTGCTCTATCCCTCTCATTGGCTTCTTTTTTGCACTTCAGCTTGGAGTGAAGCTGTACTGGCCCCTTTTCTGTACTAGCGGCCAGAAAACACTTCTATTTATATTAGGCAGTATAAAGTCCACACTTTCCTAAATGAAAAAAGGGGCTATGACCTATGGTTCTGGTTGCTGTTTTGTTGCACTAATGAAAAATAACATTTGTAGATCATGTCACATTTATTTGGATAATTTTGGAAACTTCCATCTGTTGCAGGGCTTCTAAAGCTGGCTGGAAATCCATTTCCTTTAAAGGCCATATTCTGCCCTAAGTATCTATAGATTTCTTCAAAAATTACCATAACAACAATTTGCCCCTGATTAAGAGAGAACAAATGGCTGTTTGTTAAAGTGACTGTCAGCTATAGCTCAAATCTAGATTTCAAAATTTAAACCACTAATAGAAATGCTTTCAATAAACTTAAACCCATGAAAATGTGAAGGGGTTAAATTAACATTCCTCTCCTGTGTTTAACTCAGACCACTGCCCTATTTTGCTAAGCAATAAGTAGTAGAAAAGGAAATGTTATAAACAAAAGCAAAACTGACAGCTGTTTCTCAAAGTGTAAGTGCACATCATTAGTAATAAGTGAACTAGATTTTTTTTTAACATTATTAAACTCAGGTATTAAAATCTTGGGTAAGGAAATATGCTTTAATCTGTAGTAATGACTCCAGCCACCAGGAAGGATCCTGAAATGTTTTGTGTAGCTCCTGTTATGGAATTGCATGTATGGGCCAAAGCAGTTGCTTTGGTGCCTGCACTAATTAATTTTTTTATCCAGTTTTTTTGTAGAGTTTTGGGTTTTTAGAAATACATGATGAGCTTGTGGGTAAAAAAGCGTGTAAGTTCCACTGACTTTCAAGGGAAGTTTGGCTGTGTCACTTAAGTGCTTTTGAAAATGTTAGCCTATGTTGTATTCCTGTTTTGGTAGCTCTGTCTGTAAAAGGCTTGTGAGATCCTAGGACTAGAGGAGAGAAAAACATTACTAAAGGAGGTAAGTTGAAGTATATAGTAAGTGGGGCAGGGGAGTGGTCTAGGCTTAAGTCATTTAAAACAGCAATGATTACTTCCTCTCTCACTGTTTGTCTTGTTTAGGTGGAAGCTTTGGGGCAGGGTCTATTGATTACTAGAGGCCAGGTTTTCAGCTGACAAGATGGAATAGCTCCATTCATGTCAGTTGAACTATCCCCATTTACACCAGCTAAGGATATGTCCCTTGACAATGGACTGTGGGAACACTGAACTATTTATCCCTTTGCAGACACAGGAATGAGGCTGTTGCTCTCCCCAGCTACTTAAATTTTTCTTCTTATTCCCTTCCCTGACCGATTGCGCCAGCTCCTGTCTCAGGTTAGTCCTTCCAGGAAGTGAGTGAATTACTGGCAAAGCATTGACTACATTGTGTTGTGGCTGAGGATACAACATATCACTTGCTAGATGCTGTCTGAGAACTGGGGCTCCTGTTAGTACAATAGGAACCAAGCTGCCTTGACTCGCACGAGGTATTTTAAGTAGTGATGGATAGTCCTAGCTATGCTTTAGGCTGCCTATGAGGAAGCAGCACTCCTGTGTTCAATTCACAACTGCCAGTGACTTTTTGTGAGAGCTTAGAGCTACTCCATCCTAAGCATGTATGTTTCCTCTGATTTAACCAGAGCTTTACAGGTCATACTGAGAAATAGAGCATCCTGCTTCTTGTTAAAATGGTCTACAACAGGATGCACTGTGATTGTCCAAAGGACCTTCCCTTTGGCAGGCTGCTTCAGTCCTGCAGTAATGAGGGCTCCCACTCCTGTAACACAATACTCACGTACCCTCTGCTTCTTGTTTAAGCTTCCATCAGGCCTTTGTTTTTGACACAACTGGCAATAACGTCTCTCCTATTCCTCTTCTGTGCAGCAGACTCTTGTCTCAAGAAGCTTTCCCGAGAATTACTGTAGCAGGAGGAAGACCAAGCATTGCCATCACATGCAACTCAAGGCAGCAATGCAGAACCCCTGTCACATTTTCTAAACTGCCTAGTAGGTAGTGGGGGAAAATTCTACTTGAAGCCCTGCATGTGCCTTCTGAAGGGAGCGTAATAGGACCCTCAGATTCCCTCTTCATTCCCAGCAATCACCTTTACTATAAAGTTACCCTCTGAAGGAAGTGGTTAAGACTTTTTAATTCAGTAACTTTTCCCAGCGTCGACTCTGTCCACAGGACTCTCTACCCAGTTGTGGCAGGAAGTGAAGGAGGTAAGATTTTGACACCTGGCAGGTGCTCTGAAAAAGGAAGTTTGTCATAGCAGCCACTTTTAACAGGGAGGGAGATATGGAAGTAGCTGATGTTTTTCTTAGTCTGACCCTGTCAAGATCAACCCCCTCATCACTGCTCAGACTTGAGGAAGGTTAAGACCTTACTAATACTGACTACTTAGTGGGTTAAAAGGTTTCACACTTTACCAGCAAAGTCAGTTGCTCAGTTCTACCCCTGGATATCAGAATTCAATTCACTCTAGATCAGAGTCCTGGAGAGTGCCTTAAACCTTGACCTTCACCCTGGTGGAGGGTATACGAGTGCATGTAAAATGGATATGCAGCACCTTTCAGACAGAATATTCTATCTTAAGAGTCTGACCCTGCAGTGATAGGATCTTTAAAAGAGGGCTGGAGCTTTCTCCCTTTGAGGCTGTAAAGCCCCTGTTAGAGGCTTTTTTTTTTTAAAGTAGGAATAAGAATTAAGCCAATAATAGACACTTACAGTGGTTGGGTCCACTTAGTGCTCAAGGTGCACAATTGCTCCTCCTCTAATAAAGGAGACAGAGCAATGGTTGTAGATAGGGCAGTTGTATACAACTGCCAAGTAGGATTATTTTATCTTCCCTTCTGCTCAAGTAAAAAAAACTCCATGAAACAAATGCACATACAATGAATAAGCCATTTTATTTTTGTCCTGTGCTCACACCATCTCTTCTCCCTGACAGGTCACAGATCATTAAAATAAAGTTTCTAAGAGGCAAATAATTTAAAACACATACTCAGGGCTTCATTTCAACCTGCCTGCACCCAACCATATCTCCACTAGTTGTGCTTCATCTCATGCATATAAAGTAAAGCCATTGAATCACAGAAGTTAAAGATGGAAGAGACCTGTTTGGTCCTAGCTACTCCATCTCCTGCTGTTTAGCATGAGATCATGGCACAGTGAATATACTAACCAAGTGCCCTATAGTTCTAATTGTGATGCACTCTGATGAGATGCAGCTGCTTTTAAAATAGCCTAGACTAAACATTTTGGACAGGAGTCTCCTTTTGCAGTACTGTAATATGACATTAGACTTCTCCAGGCTGTCTACAGCAGATCTTTGCTCTCACATTCGTTTCTTTCACTGCAGATGCTCCCCCCCCCCAGTCCACTATAGGATACACATTCTCTAGTCAGTGCTATGCCCTCCCCATATTACATGCACAGGACTGGCTACAGAAGCCATTTTGCTTTTCAGTTGCTGGTAAAGTTAGTACATGCCCAGCTGTGCTATACTGTAAATACAGCTTGGATTGTCTCAGTCTCTCAGACCGAGACCAGCAGTGATCAAGGCACTACCCCTACCCCCCCTTAAGTCAGACCAACACCTAAGGACAGAAGAGAATCCCATTAATGTGATCACATGGTTATACTGAGTCTTTATGGCAAAGAGAACACTGAGCATCTGTGAACATGGGGGCTTCTCTTTCTTCCTGAACACAAGCATTCTAGCTCCTATTGGGAAAACAGGGCTGAAGCCCAAACAAACAAAAGCATGGTTAAGAAACAGGAATCCTAACATCTATTTTGTGTAAGTGACAACCCACTTCATGGGACAGGAACCCTCTGTTGTGCTGTATACCAACCCCACATGCTTCTCCTTTCAGGCCAGCCAGCAGCCAGCTGCCAACACTCCTGCAACTGGAAAGGAACTGGCTGTAGACAAGCTTCAGCCCCAAGTCCATCTACCCCTTTCCCCCCCAAGGCAGTTCCTCAGCCACTCAGTGGAAGAAGACAGTGTTTGCATGCAGTCTACTGCTTGCCATTTCATGTAATGCCATGGTGCTGGCTCAGTGGCAGTGACATGCTCTGAGTTTTGTGGGGCATACATCACCCCATTGGTTTATTAACCCTTTCCAGATCCACCTACCCCACAGCTGCTAAGGTCCACGGCACATGGAGGATCAACAGTTCCTCTTGAGATGGTAAGTGCTCTCCCTCTCCTAGCCCCATCTAAGGTTCCTCAGCCTGGAAAGAGTTAATGAAAGTCACACCACTGTTTCCATGTGTGCACTGGTCTGATCTAGGAAGGGAAGTTGGTTACTCTGGAATTAATCAGGTTTAATCACACACCAATGTCAAAACTGATTCAGAGAAAAAAAAACCCAACTACCTGAAGTCACAGAACTTTGGAAGTTCAGAAAAATGTCTCTCCTAACTTTGCTTTAAGTTCATTTGCTTAAATCTTTTTTTAAAGCCAGTTCCTAAACAGTAGTTTCTCCATCTTCTGCAGATTCTCAGGGATGCCAACTTATTCCCCATACTCAAAGGATTCCAGGTTGTAGAGGGAGCTGGACTTGCCCAGTTCACTGTCTTTTCCTCCCCAGTCACTCCCTGACAGGAGCCATCAAACTCAGCGTGCAGGCCCTGCACCCTCCACCCGCAGCAGTCTCTTCCTGTACACTGACCGGCAGCAGTCATGTTTGAGAAGATATATTGGATAAGAAGGCATGAAAGTTCCTCTAGTACTTCCAGGCTCAGCCCTTCTCCAGTTTCTAACTTCGGTGAGCTCTCCTCTCCTCCCCCTGCCTCACTTCCGCCTGTCTTTCTGTTTCCTCTCCTGCCGCCTGGCCTGCTGGTCAGCCAAGGCGCGAGGTATCAAGAGAACACTGCCATCGTTGGCATACTGTAGGGAGTACTGATTTGGAGAGTAGGGCTGGCCATTCTCATCACGTAGGCGCCCAAACACTTCCTGGTAGAGGTTTTGCACCTTCTGTTTCATCTGGCGAATGGACTTCAGAAATTCCACCTTCTCCCTGAGCAGTTTGGACTTGTCCCTCTGCAAGTCTTCCACGTCCCGTTCCAGGTTTAGGATGGTGTCCAGTTTCCTCTTGCGGCAGTTCTGGGCGGCCATCTTATTCTTGCCCCTTCTCCTTATGTCCCGGATCAAGCTCAGCTGTGCCTCACTGAGCTGGTACTTGGAGAGAAGTTCATTGAACTCCTCCACCGGTAGGTTTATGATCTTGTCATTAGTGAAAGGGATCTTCATGGCTCTAGCGCGATGCTCATCCCGGCTCATCTGTTTATCCAGGAAATCAGATTGCTTCTCTTTGCTGCTCTTCTTCCCTACATTAGGCATTTGGGGCTCATCAGGGTCCAGAGCCCCAGGTGCCATGTTATAGGTATGGTTGTGACCGACATGCTCCAGGTAAGGCAAGTAGCGTAGCTCCGAGGGGTCCTGATAACTCATGCGGCAGAACTTGCTGTATTCCGGCTGGTATCCGACTGCCCCTTCTGCATCTTCAAAGTCAACGTTTTCAGAGTCTGAGCTGTAGCCTACAGCTCCTTCCTCAGAAAAAGAGGAGGAAGAAGAGGAGGAGGAGGAGGAAGAGGATGCTTCTGAGCTACTGAAAGAAGCAGGACTATGGCTAGAGTCCAGAGAAAGCCCTGAGTCAGAATCAAACTCTTCTTCCAGCTGAGAGGCTTGCACTGGGTTGAAACCTTCTTCGATAGCCAAGTCCATCAAGCTGATCTCATCAAGCATGGCTTCATCTAGAAGACCCCCTAATGGGTCTGGCAGCTCAGGGCTGGTGGTCTCATTGACTGTGCTGTTCAGCTGTGGAGGGAAGAAGATCCCACTCAAGTTGGTAGATCCAAAGGTGGTGTTGAGGCCAGTGGAGTTGTCAGGAGCCAGCTGGAGCAGGGCTGAGCTGCTGCTAGCCACAGAGGGGCTTTCGATCTCTGAGCTGAAGAGGGAGGAGAGGTCCTGTGTGCAGCTACCCAGAGATGCCTGATGCAGGCTGACGTTCTGATTGATGGGAGTGTTCGGAGCTAGACTGTAGTTCGCAGTCAGCAGGTCTCCGTTTGTGCCATTGTACAGAATTTCAGCAGCTGTGTTGTTCACTTCCATAGCCTGAAAGAGATTAGAAACAGTTCAGCCAGTGATCCACCCGCCAGCACTATCTTCCCCCCATCTCCTGTGTGCACTGCAACGGCAACATCAGCTAGAGAGGAGAGATGGAACCTGCAGAGGTCACGGAGCGAGCTGGTCCCAGCAGCACTCATCAAGTTCAGTTGGTCTGTAAGGTTTGACTCCTGTTGCCAATAATAAAATTCCCCATGCTCCATGTTCCCTCGCCTCACCCAGAAGAGGGATGCAATTCTGCTGCACACGATGGGACAAGAGGCAGGGGCAGCAGTCAGTGACCCACAACTACTCTAGGACTCAGCTGCTTAGAGCAGCCAGCATGAGGCAGCCGAACCTGCTTAGGCACCAAAATGAACAGCAGCAGGTTGAGGTGGGAAGGGCACATACCAGGCTCCCATCCTCACCTAACCATTCATTCAGCATGCTGACAGACACTTCAGCTAGCCCAAAGGGGACAAGACACCACATCCTGGGAGCATCCATATCAAGCATTTCCAATAGCAATCCTGTTCTGCACACACACATCCCCACGTAAACATCTCTTGTCCTGCTGCGGGTACCCCCTGGAGAAAGAAAAAGGAGCAATGGGGACCCAGACATGTAACCAGCATAGAGCAACTAGTGAGAACAAGAACCAACCTGTATTTCCATTATAGACATCAGGTCCTGCCACTGCTGCTCCAGATCAAATGGGGATTCTGTCTCCGTCAAAAGAGGAGACAGGAGGCCATTCTGGATAACTGGAGAGACACTTTCACTAGGCACAGCTTCATTTAGGTGGGAGGCATCTGCAGCTGGAAACTAAATACAAAGCAGTGTTCATCCACATCTGATCTGCTGAGGGAAGGCAGGTCAGCGAAGCCCTGAGTGCCCTTCAGGCTCCACAAGAGGGAACTGCTTTTCTTTTATCGACTCAGAACTAGCTGGTGGTGTTCCCCTACAGGTCACCGCAAACTAGTCACAATTAATTTCGGACTTCGGACTTTGTTTCTGTCAGCCCCCTGGCTGCTTCACAGGAGCTGTGCCTGAAGCCTCCTTAGACAGATTAACCCAATTTATTGCCAGTTTACTGGTCTCAGGTATTTGTCTTAAATGGGAGGCAAACGCCATCAAACCCCAATGCACCAACGAGAACAGGCTCTGGATCTGTCACTTAAAAATGAGTAGTGGAGAAGTGGTTTCCATCTTCAAGAGTGCATAGACTCACCTCAGCGTTCTCCCCAAAGGGAAAGGTGGCTTCCAGCAGCCTAAGGCACTCCTCCAGCGACAGGGCCGTCTGATCCTCCACGCCAGGCACCTGGAACAGTGAAGCATTTCAGCACAGTTTACTCAAGGATACGGACCTCCCTAAAGGGTAGGGGACAAACTTCTGAACTGAGGGCATCAGAGACCCAATAGCTTAACATGTTCTTCAGGGAGTCCAAATATCCAGAGTCCCCCAGATATTCTCCTCAAGTTGCAATCACCATCCTGCTGGCCAAGGAGCACCTGGCATGACTTCCTGAAGCTAGTCAGTGCTGCTCCTAAATGGGCTGGGGGTCAAATACACTCCTGTTCAGGTTAGTTTCATGCTGACTTTTCTGGATGAGCTTCACTGACACCTGCTGCAGATGGAGAGAGACTCAGCTCCAAACTTCCCACAGCTTCATGAGGATGCTGCTCAATGTCTCCTCTTTCCCCCCTTGCTCATCACTCTCAACTTCTACAAAGAACCTAAAAGCAGAACAGGCACCAGTAACTCCCACTCCCAAACCACTCCCTGGAATAAAGTTTTGTCAGCACTTCGAGACACCCTGGCCTTGTCTTGCTCTATGTTAGTGACCCTGCAACCTCCTGCCTATTTCCAGGCAGCAAATCATCAGGGTGCCAACAGCTTCCTGGTTATTTCCCCTAGTGCACTTTGTATTTTGAGGTTCTCTCTGGCTTGGGAGACAAACCATATTCTCCAACAGTGCACCCCTCAGCCAGATGGTTGCTGTTCCTCTTCCTGGCTCAACAGCCATTGCCATCAGCCAGAAAGGAGGAAAAGTGTTTGTTACTCCCTGACAGGAGCCATCAGAAACCAACATGCAGGGGCTCACCACTCAGTGCCACTACCAGGAACAATTAGCTGAAGGTTCCTTCCCTCCCTCCCCTGTCTGTTTGCCCGGCAGACAAACCGGACTAAGGTGAGCCCTACGCAGGGGGCTGTTACCTGTGCAGGGAAACTCTCCCCGGTCTCTCCATCAACTAGCAGGTTTCTATCCAAGGTCTCATTCCCTCCGCTCCTCCAGCTGTCCCCGTGCTCCCCCCCATCACTCAGCTCTTTGTCCACCTCGCTCTCCTTCTGGCGATGGCTGTAGTCAAAAATCTCTCGCCCAGCGCCAAGATCAATATCCTGTCTCCACAGGATGTCAATCAAATCGATGTCCTGAAAGACACAAGATTTCCTTCAGCACTTGACATGCCCACCTACCTCCCTCCCTCCCCCAGGAAGACACTCTTCTGTGTTCTTCGCCCCCCAGGAGGATCATGCAACACAATGTCAACCTCTTCAGAAAAGCACCTCTTCCACCTTGGAGCACAATCCCCTCCTTTCACCCCGATTCATCCCCACCCTTCCTGTACTACATTACACCCCCCATACCAACACACCTACTTTTCCGGTAACACATCCACCCCCTCCTTTGGCACACTGCCCTATCCCCACCCCTCCATTAGCACTGGACACAGTCCCAACCTTCCATGATGGTTTCTTTCACATACCACCCATCCCCCACCATCGCCATCAGGGACTCCGGACACTGGTCCTTCACCCCTGTCTTGCACGGAGGGCAGCTGCTGTGCTGCCTTTTCACAAGAGCTTATGGTCATTTTGCCCCGCTAGGTCTCTAACAGCAGCTGTGCAGAGAAGCCTGGCTGGAGAAAGAACAGAACTCCATTGGGAAGCGACTTTCGCTGTCTCCTCCCTGCTCTCCATGCTGCGCAGGGGCCTCCTCCCATTTCAGGAAAAAGGAGTCTGCAGCTTTAACTCCTCGGGGCTGCACGATGCTGGCTGGATGGCGCGGGCCAATTGTCATGCAGGATTGCTGCTCCATGGATGAGCTTGCATCAGCCTGTGGTGCCATTCCTCACATTTGCATAAAGGGGTGGAGTGCACTGGAGAGGAAAAACCCTGCATTCCCAGCCACCTGATGCAACTTGAGATCCCTGCTGCCCGCCTGCTGCCCAGCCCGCCTGCTCACCG
This sequence comes from Mesoclemmys tuberculata, assembly GCA_007922155.1. Lineage (NCBI taxonomy): Eukaryota > Metazoa > Chordata > Testudines > Chelidae > Mesoclemmys > Mesoclemmys tuberculata. The sequence goes on from ML675642.1 coordinate 8,302,719, forward strand.
CTTATCTACCCAGAGATGCCAGCTGTGCCCAGCCCTTCGGCTACAAATGAGACCGCCTGGCCTTCCACCAGAAAGCCCCCTCCCTGCTGGAACTTTAACCCCATTCCAAGAACTCTGTCGTCTCCCTCTACGGCCCCAGGGTCCCCGTGGAAAGAATCTGTGACCCTGAGCATAATGAGACAGGCCTGCTCCCTCGCATCAACATGATGAACCCAAATTCCTGGTCCCTAGCCTGTAATATCAGAAGCGTTTGCAGATTCATCTCTCTTCACAGCCACTACTGCCCACAAAACCCTCTAATGCAAGCCTAAGCCAGGGCATCGCCCACAGTTTGTGCTGGTTCAAACCCCAGGGACCTTTTAATATCACCAGGACCCACGGCCCTACTTAGAATTACCATGTAAGCCTGGGCAGTGCAGATTCCCTTCCCCCCCCCACATTCCACATCACAGCACAGATGTTTTTTATTTTACTGAAAAATTATGGCAGTCGACTACAGTTTATCAGTGAGTTCTTAGCACTCTCCACCCCGTTCAAAGCAAGGAGACAGGACATCTCTGCCTCCCTGAAAAGAGTCTCCCCACTCTCTTGAAAAAGGCTCCCAAATAGCTGCCATCACATTTGGGACTTGCAGAAAGGGACCAAAGGAATCCAGAATAGCCCCCCGACTCCAAGAAACAGAACCATTGTGCCCCCTAGACACCAGCCTCCTGTGAGCCAATGTCACCATATACAATGCCCTAAGTATTTAGGCTCTACACTCCACAGCATCCCAAAGGCTACTGTGAAACCACCCCACAACCCCTTTCTGCCCTGAGCATTTAAGATCATGCCCACCCCAAAGACTAGATCTCCAGGCCCAAAATGTCACTCATCCTCAATGCATCGGCCTCAACAAGGACCCCTTCTCCGACTACCCCAGCTATCTTGTGCTCCTCTGATCATGCATCTGTCTCGAGACAGACTTCCCCAGCCTCTCCCACCATCACTGCCTCGCCTGGAGCAGCCCTGCTGGGGCAATACAAGGGTTAAGGTAAGTGATACCTTTTTCATGTCCCCAGCTGCTGCTCATGGAGCTGTCCATGCAGATCATGGTCTATGTGGGGCGAATTCCGGGCAGGCAAAGCTGTGAGACCTGGGCACGATGCCGCACAGACATCTCCGAGGTCAGTAACGGAGCTGGTTTTGGCAGGCAGGACCCCTGGTTGTTTGGAAGCCCCCTAGCAGCATGTGATCCACAGGTGCTGTGCCCCAGCCAGCCCTCCCCCCCATCCCGCCTCCTCCCCTAGGCCAGCGATCCAATCCCCTGCCCCGCTTGTTGCTTAGCAGGAGTGAGCCCGGATCCCCACCCCATGCTCAACACTGAGGCTGCAGCGAGACGGAATCCCCTCCTCCCCTCCCCCGCCCGCCGGTTACCTAGGCTGCAGCGAGAGCCAATCCCCTCCCCCAGGTCACCGCTGAGGATGCAGAGGGAGCCAGGCTCCTCCCTCCGCCTGTTACCTAGGCTGCGGCGGGAGCCAATCCCATGCCGCTGGTCGCTTCTGAGGATGCGGAGGGAGCCAGGCTCCTCCCCCCCGCTGCTCGTCACCAAGGCTGCAGCGAGGACCCACATCTCCCCCCCCGTGAAAGCTGCAGGGAGGAGCCCCCCCGCGCTCAGCTGCTGGGGCCTCGCTCTCCTTGAGGAGCCGCTCCCACGCCAGGGCGCCCCACCCAGCTCCCCGGCATGGTGCAGTGGGGCTGGGAGGGGAGAAAACGCCAGGCAGATCCCGCCCCTCCCGAGAACTTACAGCCTCCGCTGTCAGCAGCAGGCAGCGGGACCCCCCGGGGCCGGGCTGAATGGCACCTCTGCCAGGATCCTTCACAACCCCCCCCCGGGGGGGTACCAGCAGCTCAGCTCCCCTTTATCCTGGGAAGAGTCCCCTCCCCCCTTCATCCCGACCAGGGGAGGGGACCCAGCTCCGGTGTAGCAGGGCCACATCCTGCATGACCAGAACCCATTAGGAAATGGGCACCCGGCGCCCCTTACCAGGGGGAAATCAGTCAGAGCAAGAGGCAGGGAGTCTGTGCCAGCTGCACCGGTGCAGGGGTGTCACTGGGAGATTGGGGGGCATTTGCACGCCAGCTGAGAGCATGAGGAGCCTCGCCCGAGTCAGTCATGGACCGGCACCCATCATTCCCACACCACAGGAAGGGCAGTGTTAGAAATAGGAACCGTTGCACCAGTCAGACCAGTGGTCCGTCTAGCTAGTCCGGCGCCCTATATCCCCATTGGTGGCCAGTACCAGATTCTTCAGGAAGGTGCTTGGGTCGTCCTATCGCACAATTATGGAGTAAGCTGCCCCTAAGAGAAATTTCTGCCTAACCCTTGGCAGTTAGTATTTAGCTTCTGTCCTGAAGCAAGAGGGGTTTATCCTGTACAGTTTCTGGCCTACTAATGGTCTCGTTTGCTATATAAAGCTCTGATCCTTTTTTGGATCCTGCTAAGTTTTGGCCTGACTGACATCAGGGCAGTGAGTTCCACAAGTGAATCGTGTGAACTATTTTGTTAGGTTTTAATTTGCTGCTGTTCCATTTCACTATCCCCTAGTTCTTGCATTATGGACAGGGCTGGAGATTTGTCATGGGATTTTCAATCAAAAATCAGAGAGCAATCATGGTATGTTTAATAAGACTCTCAGGTTCAGTGACTGCTCCGTGACTTTTGAGCAAAAATGCCCTGAAAAAGGGGGCCACTGACCCACGCACAACAGAAACGTCCGCCCCAACACCACAACCTTAATCTGAGTCTGAGGGGGAGAGGCAGGAGTCAGAGCCTGCCCCACACTCATCCCAGGCAGCAGCACCTCCTAGGGTTGGGATGGAGTCCACAATGCACTCACCTCTGGCCTGGGTAGCTCTTGCATCCCTGGGTCCAGCACCCTGCTCTGGGCTTTGCAATCTGGCATGCCAGGTCACAGCACTGCCTAGATGTGGCCTATCACCTCCCCTCAACCCCCCAGTCATGACAGGGTCTCTCAGCAAAATCTGAGTCTTGCTGCACCCTGCTCACAATTCCCAGGACAGGGAACGGGGCCCAGCCCTGTGAGACAGGAGCTACCACTGTGGAGTAAGTCATGGGGAGACAGACAAAAACCAAAAAACCCCACACAGACACACAGGAAAATCATGCTATCCCCCTGCTGTGACAAAACGGCAGCTTTCGTTATGGCAAAGTGGGACAGAATAACTACAAGTGTCAAGTTCACCTCTACACCATTCATTATTTTCTCTCTATTTGTCTCCTTTCTAAATTTAAGTCCTAATCCCCTCTCTCCCTATATATATATATGATATTCTGCATAAGTTTCAAGTCATTTTAGCTCCCTAGTGTCTGGATCCCTTCTGCTAAGTCCTTTAGTTATTACCAGCCTCCCCTTGTCTACCCCACCCACCAGCTTTACGTACAGGGGACATACCCAGCTCCCTGTGGAGCTTGATGGAAAACTCTTGCACATCCAAAATGCTCATCTTGAAATACCCACCTACAGATCCCTACCTGCCCTAGGTCATGACATCTGGATTGCGAGCTAATATTGGTAGCCCCAGGCTAACTCTCACTCTCTGCAGATACAGGACCACCTTTCCCCTCCAATACACCATGACTTTGAGGCCTCTCAGAAAAGCCAGCATTTAAAAATGGATAGTTCCAGTCTTGTGGCCAGTTAGAACTCAGGACTGAGAGAGTTAGGACACAGTTGCATTTCCAACTCCACCTCTGACTTGGTGTGAGATGCAGGGCAACTCACTGAACCTCTCTGCGCCCTTGTCTCATCATCTGTGAGAAACGACACCACTTGGCACTTACGTTGCATTTTGCATCCACAGATCTCAAAGTACGTCCACAGAGTGAATGCATCTCATTATCCCCATTTTACAGGTGGGTAATTCATGAGAGTTAGTTAGCTGGTTAATAAGGTTTTCCTCTTTGAAAGCGCTTGGACATCTACAGAAACACTTTGTAAGCAGTAAATGCTATTTCCATATTTAAAAGGAAGTTCTATTTAACCTTGGGCTATCTCTGTCTAACACTGCACCTCCCAGAAGTCCAAGCAGGGGTGGGAAGACACAGCGTGGCCTCTGTTGAAACCTGACCGAATAGCTTCAGTAGCTGGCTAGAATCACACACCTAAACCCCCTCAATTCAGAAAAGAAAGAACTCCCATTACCCCTCATCTCTAAGGTTAACAGAAACAGTATGTCCTCAGCTGGTCACTTTATCTGGTTGCTGTCCCTCAGGAATTGACTGTAAACAAGTCCGCTCCATGCAGACAGCCAAGTGTAAGAGGATCTTATCCACGTGCTAATACTCCGTTACCAGAGTACCGGTAGGAGGGGGGCTTTGTCATATTGGGATAATACCAGTAGTTCGTCACATGTTCCACTTGCTGGATATTTTTATCCTCTTGTTGTGGAAACATTATAGGGACGTGGTAACCCACAGGGCCAGGCTTTCCAAAGATCAGCCAGCAGGACAACAATTTCCTCCCCCATGCTATCCTGGAGAAGAGGAAAAAACCCAGACGAGACACAGGAGAAGCAACACTGCCCTTGGGATGCTAGAACCACAACAGAACAAGAAAAAGCAAGACACTCTCCCCCACGTTTACAGAACAGGGCAGTAAGTTAAATTCAAAGTCAGAACAATGAAACAGAGCCTTGCACCACACCAGAGGGTGAGCTCCAGCCACAACGTGTGTTTACACCCACAGCAAGACTTGTTCTGGCCCATGCAATCTGAGCAGGACTGCAACATTTTAAGTGCCAGGAGAAGATCTGGGAAATGTGTCTCCTTTGCAATTGTCTGCCTAACACTATCCTCCTGTCTGCTTCCCACAAGAGATCAGCAGGAGAGTCAAACCTCCAGCATCTCAGGTGAATTCCAATTACAGCGTCTGCAAGGAAGTGCACAGCACAACACACAGCTGACAGAAAATCATTCTAAATTTACCAATCACACAGCTGACAGAGGTTGAAGATTCCAGACAAAGAAAAAATGCTTAGATAATGCTTGGAATCTAGACTCCATGCTCTGTAGCTTCACGTCACCTGCAAGTATAGTCTTGCCCACCCCTTGGGGAACAGGCAGATATGAAGTGCCCATTGATTTGGAGAGGAGGGTTGGGAGGCAGAATTTCCTAGCCCTGCATGCCATCAGTACTGAACGTAAGTGGGGGGAGGAGAGCAGGAAGGCACCAAATCCCAAGGAAGTCTCATCTTGTGGGTGCATGTTTAACGAAAAACTATTCAAGGCGTGAGCCAGGATTCTTAGTGAAAAACAGAACAGGTAGGAGAAAACCGGCACTTGAATAAGTAGAACATGGAAAGAAAGGGCTAGCGATTCCCCACCCCCACCCAAAAGGAAGCAATTATGGTAGTCCAGACAAGTACACTTTCCATGTGGCTTGAATCTGGATCATCCAAGAGACTCACTTGCAGCAAGTCCAGCTTGAGCTGGCCAGGTTTGCAGCAGGTCACTCTGCAACCTGCATGTGGAGAGTTTACAGCTACAATGGTATTTAATGCAAGATTTTAGTTTTAAAAACACTCCCAGCTGAACAGGCTTCAGGAAACCAGCGATGTTACCAACCTACAGACTGCACAAATCAGCAGTAGGATTCTTCCTACAACCATGCACTCTGCCTCCTCTCACTCCTCTAAATACAGCTCCATATATACCACCCCCACTTTGCATTTATATAGTATGTGTCATCAGAAGATCTCAGGGTACATTATTGCCATTCTAAAGGGAGAAAACCCAAGGCCCAGAGAAGGGTGGTCATGTGGTGGAGCCATAGGATGGGAGTCGGGAGATACGAATTCCTCTCCCCACGCCGCCAGACTGATTAAATGACTCGCCCAAAATCAGCACAATCTGTGCCCGTTTCCCATTTGCAAGATGGAGGTAAGTATACACTTCTCTCACCAGATTGGTAAGCAGCTAGATTTGTTAACATTTGTGTCAAGTGTTTTGAGAGCTTCAGATGGAAAGTAACAAACTAACTTGTCCCAGGTTACACAGAAAGTGAGAGATGAAAATAGAAAGTAGCTCTTACTTTCAGTCCCGCCCTAAACACTAAGTAACACTGCCAGACCGAGCTCTCTTGGCCTTTGTTCCTTCCCCTAGCAGATGTCCTTCCTGGTGGATAGGGGAAAGGTCTCACATTCAGCTAGTATACTCCATCCAGGCTTCCAGTGGCAAGATTATGCCATTCAGTATCTATCAGATCTGAAGCAAGTGTCATTTTTCCTCTCCTGAATGAACAGTTTCACATCATAGACACATTTATGCTATTTCCTGCCTGTAGCTGTACTGAAATCATGTGACAGACACTCAAGGCAGCCTCAACTGATGCCTGCAAAATTCCCGTTTCAGACCCCACAGAGCTGCCCCTGAAATTCACCACAGGAGATTAGGGATCAGGACAGCAAAGTCTGGAAATCCCCACGCCACTCCCCACTACACACAATAGCTATTCTGGGCTGTGCAGTTTAGGAGAGAGGCTGTAGCATCCGTGCAAACATTTCCCACTGGAATTCATAACTAAAAGCAGTACAGTACAGCCATGGGGAAGCTAAATTGGAACATGCCTTAACAAAGAAACCTAATGGAAAGAGAATAGTAGCTGCTGGGGCGGGTCAAACACTGACTGTATCATAGCAACTGGGAGAATACACCCAGACTGGAGGATGTGGGGGGAGTAAGCCACTTTCTAATTCACCATCCTCCCCACTCTATGTTGACAACCAAGCTGTAAACATTATTTGGACAAACTCCAGAGACAAGTACTCTACCACCCATGTGATGCCTGGGATGCAACTGTTACCCAATACTGGGAAACAGACAGAAGGTGCTATTGTATCATTCCCACAAATGCAAATCTGCACTCAAACGAATTACTGACTACCCACCTAATTTCAGAACAAGACACAGCATAGATCAAGAGAAAGTGCCCAAAGCCATCCAACCTCAATATTAAGTTCAGGGCCATGCGGCTTGCAGATTAATAAGAGACTTGATATTCAGAGGTGATGAATACACATGGCTCCCATCTACTTCAGTGGGAGCTGTGGAAGCTACACACCGCTCAAAATCAGGCTCTAAACAACTCCCCTCCCACAGGAGTCCTCACAGTTCCCCTTTGGCATACATTTCATAAAAGAAGGTGTTGCCTACCTCTTTAGTCAAGTCTCCATTCACCGGAGGAGCCACTGCTCCTAGGTCTTCTAATTCTTCACCAAATCCTTGCTCAGCTCCACTCTCCCTCACTCCGCTGTCAGGATTGGTTCCATCTTGCAGCCCACTGCCATTCTCTAGGGTGATGGCTGGGCTGGGCTGGGCACTGGACACAGAACCTTCAGGGTCTCTATGTACCAGCCAGGCATTTACTTCAGTGGTGGGCACCCGAAACCTGTCCAGGGCCCTGACCTGGTTGAGAAGTCTGCGGGCCGTGAAATAATAGTCCAGGTCTACACTTTTCGGATGGATGCCATATCCATCTAGGGTGTTCCGCAGGTTGTGGAACTGCGTCTGGGTATAAGCAGAGCTCTGGCCCAGAATGATTTCCCTCAGAGGGGGAAGCTGGGAGTTCAGGTAGGTGTCCACGTCCACACGAACGCCTATCAAGCTGAGTAGAATGGTGAACTGGATGAGTCCTTCAGTGAAATATTTCTTCAGAGAAAGCATTTCTGGAGGAAGAAGAAAAGCAAACTTAGGTGGAAGGTTTTGAAAACAAAGCAAAAAAAAAAAAAAAAACCAAAAAAACCCCCCACAGCCAACAACTAAGAGCTCAAAGTATCAATTCACAGAGATTAAGGGTTTAAGGAAAATTCAAAACCTCCGTTTTAGGTTCTCTTTTTTTAATTCCTAATTGTTCAAAAATCATCAGGTTACTCAGAAAAGCCAAATTATCTAGATCTCCAGAGGAAAGAAATGATACCCCAGTAAACAACCTTCCCCACTCCAGTGTTTTCCCCTTCTCTTCTGAACTACAGCTATTTGATAATAGTCCATGTGGCTTCACATAAACCCATGTGACTTACTGTCTCAGAAGAACACATGCAGTAACTTCCTCTAGCCTTCCTGATTCACCAGGCTGCCTTTGGAACAGGGTGTGTTCTCTGTGACAGCTGACTGCTTCTTCTCCCCCCTCCTCCTGGTTTGAGAAGCTTCTTGAAGGAAGCTTAAAGAGTCAAAGGTTTCAACCAAGGAAGGGTTCAACGACTCCTCCAGTCCTGGCTGTGGTTTCATTAGAAGCTGAAATATAAACAGAGAACAAACACGATAAGACGCTGACGAGACATCACCCGGTACATTAATTATACATGCAATTACTATATTGAAAAGCAGCAGTTTCACCACTGTATACAAGCCATGTACAAAATAAAATCTATTTCCCTCAAAAGGGTGGTTCACTGACAAAACACACAAAAAACAAAGGTTATCTTTTGAGTCCATGTTCTCTGAGCTCCCCCCCCCGTTCTATTCTTAGGCTGGTACGTCAGCTTCCACTGTCTGGAGCAGGAATTCAGCTGATTCCCTTTCGCTCACTACCCCAGTTTTCAGTGAGATAAGCATCCACTAGAGGCTTTCCGTGGCAAATAAGCAAGAGTGACTATCGCACAAGTGAGCCAATGAGCACAACTTTGCAACACACTGGGGCATGCCATCTTTCTATGCAGTCCTTTCTCCTCTGCCTGGCCCATCACTCACAAGGGAACTTTAAAAACAAAACAAATAAACATGCTTATGATGCCTTTATCCCATAACGTGACCTTCCTGCAATTCACCACACAGCTAGTGTTCCAACTGAGGAGAGTGCAATTTCTAGGAAAGTTAACCCCCACCATCTGTCCCTTCAAACACCTCCCCCAGTTCAATGTATTATGAGGCTATCAAAGGTACACCCCTATTTTTCTCCCCCACCAAGTGTCCCTATTTTGTTTTTAAATAGATTTCAATGGTTGCCAGGTTTGGACTCAGCAACACCGGAGAGTTGTTTATTAATGAAGTTCAGTTCTCAATTCCAACATGGGCAGGAGTGGGAGGAGCTTTGGGCAGGTAACTTTTGTTTAAATTAACAGGTAATCCCAAAATCTCAGCTGTGCCTTTTGTTGCTACCTGCAACCAAGTAACCCATCAAGATAAGACATGCACAATTTCAATCTTCTCCCCAACCCCTGACCTTTTTTGTTAAAAGTAAATATATAATTAGGTTTGGCAGAATTCTTCTTTTACTTTAACAACAGATATCAATTTTATTTCTTTAGCATTTCCCCCCCCCCAATTCTTATCAATTTAAAATTTTCACAGTTATGGGAAATAATCAGACAATTATTTAATAAGAGTAGATACCGGAATTCCAAAAGCTGATACTTTCTAATCATTAAAACCCAAATTGTCAAATCTCATGTCAAAACATACAAAGTAAACATCCTTAAATCAACTCTAATACAATTCTCAAGCAGCATTTCTAAATTCTGATCATCAGTGGAAATATTCTCTCCGCCGTGTGCGCTTGTATAGAGTGAAATCAATATTCACCGACATTCGCTGACTAAAATCTAGTTTTTCTGAGCCTACATGTAAATCTCAGCCCCGTTTCTCTGATTTATGAGCTCTCTCAGTTCTCAGCTCATTAATAAACTAGACCCAGCAGCCCAAACCCCTCTGTGCACTGGGGAACTTCCCAGGGTTTCAGTCACTCAGGAACCGAGAGGAGCAGGGAGCCCCCCCC
>ML675642.1:8312891-8395352 GCA_007922155.1 Mesoclemmys tuberculata
GGGGGGGCGGGGCACGTACTGGAACAGCGCCGCGGGGTCACCCCCCGCCCCGCACGGCCCCCCGCACCCGGCCATTCCACCGCACGGCCTCCTACGCCCCTTCCCGCCTCCCACCTGTTGTCTGGCCCCGCCCCCGCCCCGCCGGGGACACGCGCGCCCTCAGAACGGCCCCACCACACTCGGGGGCCTCCAGCGTCCCCCCGCCCCTCTTCACCCCCCCCACTCACCCCGGCCCCTCCCCCACACGCTCTCGCCCCCCTACCCGCGCTCCGCAGCCACTCCCCGCCCGGCCCCGCAGGCAGCCACCGCCGGCCGGCCCCGCTCCGGCCCTCAGCCGCCGCTTCCCCTTCCCCCGCGGCCCCGGCCCCGCCCCCGCGCGGCGCCCCGGCCAATCCGCCGCCGAAGGGACGGGGACTGACAAGGCGGCTGCCGAGTCACCGGGCGAGCAATTACTCCCGCCCACAGCCCCTGAGGAGTGGCAGCTCGGGTGCCCAATGAGAGCGCAGCAGGCGCGTCGCGCGCTCGCGCCCTCCCCAAAGCCGCTTCAGCGACGGAGCGCTGGTCCAATCAGCCGCAGCACACCGGCGCCCGCTCGCCCCCGTCCGACTGAGTGACAAAAATGCAGACCAACCACGTGGGTAACCTATGCCGAATGACAGCAGTTCTCACCAATCCGCACACGCGCAGCCGCGCCTACCCGCCTACCCGATTGAGTGACAGCATCACTGACCAATCACATGCCGCGCATCCACTACGCCCGACTTTCCCCCATCCTGTTGCCATGGGGACCGAGAGCCCGGGCCTAGTAGGCCCCAGCAGATAGGCCTGGGGAGAAGCTAGGCTTGCCCTGTGAAATCGCCCACCTGGTCCCAAACTCTCCCTAGGGCCTTGTAGCTCCTACCCTCTGCGTCCCCTCCCCCGGATGCCATAGGACACCCTCTTCAATCCCACCCAGAGGCCTCGACACCGCCTCAGAACCACCCCCTCCCATCCCAGGTGGCCTTGAAACCGCTTCAAAACTGCCCGCTCCCATCCCGGGGGGCCGCGAAACCGCCTCAGAACCACCCACTCCCACCCCAGGGGGCCGCAAAACCACCCATTTCCATCCTGGGGGGCCTTGCAACCGCCTGCTGCCATCCTGCGCACCTCAGAAGTGCCCTGAAACTGCCCGCTGCTGTCGGGGGGGGCCTCAAAACCATCTCCCCCTGGACCTTCACTTCATAAACCTGTTGATCCCCAAGCAGTGAAAAGCTCAAGTCAAACATACACACTAATGGGGTCCCCAACCTCCTGGGGCTAGCGGGGCCGCCCACCTCTCCCTGTGAACTACTGTTCCATGCCAGTACACTATCCACACTATTTTTCTGGCAAAGGAAAGAGCACCTAGGGGCCTTGCTGGTGATGGACACGCTATAAGTTATTTAAATAAACAAGCAGAAAGAAGTATCAGTGTCACGAATCATCCCCTCCCACCAGGCTATTTGTATCTTTCCCAATTGATCCACCTTACTAGGGCTGGGATTCCTGCTCAAATCAATGATGGCTACCAACCAGCCATGCCATGAAGCTGTAGATGCTGCTGGCTGGCTCCGCTCAACTCCATGCCACGACATCATGAGGCAGTGCTAGTTGGGAGGACAGCAAACCTATAGAGTCAGCCCCAATGGGTGGGCATGTTCTCAATGAGTTCCCACATTTGTTTAGTGCCCGTGATCTTCTTTGATCCACAGATCTGGGCATAGAATGGGCACTGGCAGGCAAGCTTCCCTCATGCTGCCCCTCAGAGAAGGAGGCAAAAGGCGAGTCAGTCCTCTGTGTCTCTGGCCAGGCTGCCATAGATATGCCATCTGTGGAAAAGGCATTTCTGAGGCAGACATCTGTGACTAGGAGTTGGGCTTAGCCCACCAGCTTACTTCATGTAGGCCACAGCTGGGCGCTGCCAACCTGAGCTGGATTTGAATTTGGGAGGGAAAGGGTCTTCAGCCTGCTAACCTGAGACATGTGCAAAGTAAGATTATCTGGCTCCCCAGGGTTGTAGACTCCCTGTCATTGGAGGTTTTTATAAACTGGTTGGACAGGACAAACACCTGTCAGGGATGGTCTAGGTTTATAGGGTCCTGTTTCAGCACAGGGGGCTGGCCGAGAGGAGTGTTAAACTTGCTTGTTGCTTCCCTTGGTAGTTGTTTTACACAGGTTGGGGAAGCTGATCCACTACCAGGAATGGGAAGGATCACAGATTCCTAGATCCTAAGGTTGGAAAGAATCACTGTAATCCAGTCTGACCCCCTGTATAACACAAGCCATAGGATTTCCCTGAACTAATTCCTGCTTCAAGTCCAATAGCTGCAGTTGATCATGAACATCTCTTTCAGAAAAGCATCCAACTGGTTTAGTTCCACGTTCCACACACCCTAGGAACTTTCCCAGCAATTGTCTGAAACTGGGTGGATAACTGAGGGCAGGGACATCAGGAAGCTAAGGCATTTAGCAGCACCACCCAGATGATTGCTATTTATACAAGGCCACAGCTGCACAGAGCAGTAACAGCTGCCTAAAACAGACACCCTCAGCCCCTGCCCCAGAGAGCTTACAGCCTGACAGACAAATAGGATATTTGAGAGAACATTTTAGGTATGGGAGAAGGTGGAGGCGGAGCTCTCCTGCTGGGAAGCCTAATGAGGATGTATTATGTTGAAAGGTTGCATGGTATACAAGACAGAGCAAAGAGTACAAAGCTGACAGGTATTCCAGAACGGAAGCGGCCATCGAAAATATACATAAACCTAGGTTTTATAGATCATCTGCTAATTCTGGAAGGTCAGATCGGATGTAAACTCCTCCTAAACTGTTAGGAGTAGAAGATCATGCTAGATGGCACTGGAAGGGTGATTTCCCCTAGCCTGGCAATCAGGTCTCTGTTTTCACATGCAGTGTCATGATCATTAGGGTGTCAACTCCACTGGGGTCACACAAATTTACAAAGAGGAAAGGAAACAAAATTTCTCTCCAGCAACAGCAGTAAAGCGAGGGTGGCTGCATGGAGTTCAGTTCTGCCCACAGTGCATATATACTATAAATTCCTACATCAGAAAGGAAGTGCAAAAGAGGGAGTGTTTGATGCAACCTGATCCAGCTGTCCTTGCATGGGTTTATTTTTAGTTTAGCTATTTGAAGGGAGTCTCTACCATCCAAGTCGATTGATTAAACTCTAGGAGTGCTTCCTGCATCAGTCGTCAGAGTTCGTCTGATTTAAGGAAGTTAAGAAGCTGCTGAGAAAGGCGTGCAAGGCCCTGAGCCTGGAATCCAAGATGTGTAGTTGGAATTCTAGCGCCCACACACAGGCCCCATGAAATCAATGACAGGGGCTCTGCTCCAGCCCTGCCCCACCAGCCATGGTCCCTGGCCTATCCGTGGCTCTAGCCTCAGCCCCTAGTTTGGTCTCGGCCCCCGACACTGCAGCTTCAGCCCGTCCGCGGTCTCGGCACCTGACTCTCGCCTTGGCCCCTGGTTTTGGTGTCGGGCCATGGTCTCAGTAGCCGGTCCCAGCATGGCTTCGACCGCCACGGTCCTGCTCCCAGCCTCAGCCCCTGGCCACGGCAGCTTCTGGACCATGGCCCTGCTCCCAGCCCCAGATGCAGGAGAGGTGGGGCGGCATGGACAGGGGTAAGGGGAGGTGTGGGGTGAAAAGTTTGGGGACCACTGCCCTATTGCCTTCCTCCGGTATCACTTACTAGATTACATTGATGGCGCTTTGCTGGACTGGTCTAAGCATCCTAATGACACTTCTAAATGTGGGACTGGACTTGTGAATTTCGTGATGGGATGCCTTCACCTCTAGGCCATCAGTGCAAATTCAGCCCAGATCAACAGAGGCTAAAAGTCATGACCCTCTGACTATTCAGTGGAATGAGTTTGGTGGGTCTTGACTCTCAGGTCAGCTTCCAATGAATAAGGGTCCCTTCATCACAAGACCACTGTCTCAGAATGGACAGGAACTGGCCCTTCCTTAGCAGTCTCAGGAGAGAAAGAGTCCTGTGGCTGTTTATCCAGCACCTTTTATCAGCCCTTAAATTCATCAAGATATTTTTTTAAGGCTTCTACTCTCCATCTTCTTTTCATGCACAAAGACTTTCACCTCCTGCACTCAGGTGCATGCCCCGTTTAAGGCCTAAGTCTTTTCCCATTGAAAGTCAAGAGCAAAACTCCCCTGGATTTCAATAGGGCTGAAGCGAGGCCTTACTAAGGGCTGAAGCGAGGCCTTACTAATTGATGCAGCCCTGGCATTTTGCTTGGAACTGTGTTGCAGGGAGGAAAGAGGCAGCCAGCCTTCTTTAGACACAGCATGTGGCAGTGGGCAGTGAAAAGGGCACAGCATGCTGCAGGAAACTGAAAATACCCATGGACTGACTGAGCAGAGGGACAGCACAGCTTGGGTGCGAGGCCACTAATAATAACCATATTTAGCACATCTACAGCATGTTCTGAGCCCAAATCAGTGCTTGGGAGGTGCAGCACAGCTGGAGCAGCTCACGAGAGAGGTGACTTTAAGACACCTTTTCTCCTGAAAGATTCTGGGTAGCCCGCTGGGTCAGTGTGGCTCCTCACATAATTCACAGGGGTGCTGAGAGGCTATATTAGATACAGTTTTCTGCATCTGAGCATGAAAGGGGCTAGTATAACCTATTGGGTCAGTTGTCCACATATGTGGATAAGAGCCTACTGTTGCTACCAGTTAACAGGATTGCTCCTTTAGCTCAGGTGGTAGACATCTGTGTCTTTAGCCATAGGGTAAGTGAATTCAATCCCTAGTGATGACCGATCTGATGGATCATTGCAACAAGTGACTCCCACACAACTGAAGACATAGGTACACAGGGTAGGTTGCCCTGAAAGTTGTGATGACATAAGGACAGTGATCCCCCATGTCACTTGAGGGACATCAGCTAATATACAGCAAGGAGATGTAGGTGAAATATTAGGAAACACTTTTCCCGTCGCAGGGCAGTTAAGCTCTTGAATAGGCTTCCAAGGGGAGGTTGTAGAATCCCCATCAGTGGTGTTTTTTAAGAACAGCTTAAATGAACACCTGTCAGGGATGGTCCAGGTTTACTTAATCCTGCCTGGGCATGGGAAGACGGACTCTAGATGGCTTCTTCAGGTTCTTTCCAGCCTAACATTTCTATAATTCTAGGACAGCTACAATGGAATGGTACCAACCACCGTGAGGTACAAAAGGAAAACTTACTGGAAGGGAAAGACCTTTTCATCCACAGAAAAGATTCATGGATGAGGATTTTCTAAAGATGGGGTTGAATCCTGCAATCCTCATTCAGACAGAAATCCCAGAGACAGCTGTGGGAGTTAAGTCTGCAGGATTCGTCTCTCACAGAGGCACACATTCTAGTGGAAATTCACTAAACAGCTTCAAAAACTCAATGCTGAAAGGTCAAACTATGGAACATAAACAAGGCCAGATTTGCAAAAGAGCCTATCATGCAGCCATCAGGGCCAGTTTTTCACAGTTTCAGTACCTCCTACTCTAACTCTCAACACCCAAAATGCACCCAACATGCTGGGAACTTTAGAGGATCTGCCTTCCCCCCCAGTGCAGGAGTCTGTCTCCTTCCATCTCATCACTTGCCTGCAATCCCCAAGGGTTATAGCAAACGAGGAAGTAAAATAGGTGGCATTTCTGTGAGCCATTGAGAAATCTAGCAGCTCAGTTACACCATCTCAGCAGAGTTGGGCTAACTAATTAGACGCGACTTACCGAATGTCAAAAGAGGTACATGGCATGTATGGCTGTGTTCAGGTACAGACGGCCCTTGGCTGTATGTGCCAGGTACAGCCTAATGTTCCAGTGTAATATTAATGGTCCATGGGAGAACAGGTGCCAGCGAGGACTGGCAAAGAATGGATTAACATTCGTGTGCTGCGCCTTTTCTGTCATCAGTGCCAAAGGCAAACATTGTGAAAATAGCACCAACCACTCCAACAATGATTGCCTTGGATGATACTGAACCTGATCTTCTAGTTCCCCTTTCAGATGTACACCCATCGACCTTGCATCACCGGCTCAGCCCGCCAACCTTCTCCACACTACAGATCTTCTGGGAATCAAGGCTAACTCCAGAGGCCTGCGCAACACGTGCTATCCCCACAGGGACTTATGCTTTTAGGGGCTTTGCTCTCCAGAACCCCAGCAGGTGGGAAGGAGGGAGAGAAAAGGATGCTGCCCCTTGTAGCTAATCCAGAAGAGAGAGAGAGAGAGATCACCTTCATCAGTCATAAGCCTTCAGATCGCCCCCACTTATGTTCCCATAACCCGAAGCGCCAGCTCACAGTGTTTTATGGAAGCTGAGCTCAGACTTCACACATCTGACCGCTCCGAACCCCACCAAACCTGTTTCTTTCTCCTCAGCCATCATCTCCCGTTTCTCACACACTTTCACTCACATTTTCTCTCCGGTGCCAACCCCAGACTGTTTCCCAGCCCCGCGGGGAGGGAGTACACACACACGCCCTCTCCCCCCCACGCTCTGCCCTGGGTTCTGATGTTCCCAGGCTTCCACCCACCAGCAGGTGACAACCGAGGCCCCCTGAATTGAGCCACAGGACCCAGGGATCGGGTTAGCCAGAAGCTCTTCCACGGTGGAGCAAACCCTTGTCTTCTCATGCCTGTTGCGAAGGCCCCCATTTAGACACTCCTCTGAACCCTCTGCCAGCCCTTCACCATTAGCCTGCCCGCAAGCCCAGGCGAAATACACAATTGCACGGACTCACCCGAAAAGCCGGATCGTCCCATCGTCCCAGATATTTTTGGCGAGGGGGGGGGATTCAGCTCTCCAGATCACCCCCATTGCTGCAAGCTGCCCGGGGGTCTCCCCCTGGGCTCATTCCTATTGTTGCAACGTGCAGGGGGAGCCCATTTAAGAAACAGCCCCCCCATATTGCTCTCTGCAGAGACAGCTCGATCTGGGGGGCAGGGTGCGCCACCTTAGGTCCCTCCATGATTTCAGGCTGTGGTGCATGCAGGGGAGGGGCCTGGGTTTAGCTAGAAACCCCCAACCTCCCCCCCCCTTTACTCCAAGTTGCAAAACTGTTGGGGGGGAGGCAGGCTCTCTACCAGTGGGGGTGGGTGCAGGGGATCCCCCCTTAATGCAGGGGGCAGCTCGCCCTAGATGCTCTAGCAAAGAGGGGGCCCAGCCCCCCAGGCTGCCGGGGGGGGGCGCCGCTGGGCTGTTCCTCCCCGCCCCCGCGGTGCACGGGGCGGAGCAGCCCGGCCGAGCTCTCCGTGCCGCGGGATGCAGCGGGCCGAGGCCCGGCCACGTCAGCACCCCGAGGGGGCAGCCCCGGGCGGCGGCGGCGGGGAGCGGCCAGCTGGAGCCATGGAGCCCGCGGGGCTGCTGGTACCGGGGGGGCTCCGGGGGCGGGGGCTGCCCCGCAGCGATGCAAACTTCGCCGCCGCCGGGCAAAACTTTCTGCGCTGGGGGGGGGATCCCAGGGAGGGGGTCCCCGGTGGGGGAGGAGAGTCCCTGGGGGAGAAGAGATGGGGGCAAGGGAGACAGGCCTGGGGGGCAAAGGGCAGGGGCGGGGGATGGAGGGTCTCAGCTCCTGGTTCTGGAGCCAGACCCACCCCGCCCTCAGCTCTGGTTCTGGAGCCAGGCCCACCCCTGGGAGCCATCTGAGCCCAGGTTCCCGTGCCAGGCCCCTCGCAGTTGCGGTTCCGGTGCCAGGCCCCTCGCAGTCCTCCCGGCCCAGGTTCTGTGGTACACTTGGACTCGGACTCTGGAGCAGTCAGTGCATGACAGAACTTGGGTTTGGATGGACCCTTTCGCAGATCGCCCTCGGCCATCCAGCGTCCCCCGGCTCCTGGGATGGGGGATCCGGCCTGGAGCGGGGCCTCTGGCTTCAGGGGGACGGAAGTGGATCAGCACAAGGCCAGGCACAGAGTGGGCCAGGCTCTCTGTGCGCTGGAGACAGTTAGCACCATGGCCCCATTTCAGCCTCATGGGGGTCACTCTTGGGAGGGTTACAGACCCTGTCCCGGGACATGCAAGGCATATCTGGATGCAGCCTCTGGCTTCACAGGCTCTTTATGTCAGTTTCAGGAGCCTTCCCTCTACACAGTCAAGGCCATTTTCATCTTGGACAATGATGGACAGCGACTCTTAGCCAAGGTAAATGCCACTTGCCCCAGAAGAAAAGCCTAACACCAGGCCTCTGGCCTCCCAAGGAGGTGGGGCTGGCTAGGTACGGCAGCAATGTAATGAGCCTACAAGGTCTGTAAGACCTTAGCAGCTAACCTTAGATCATAAGTTATCATAAGAGAGAATGCTAAGGACTGCTGACAGGTAACCACAAGATGCTAGTTTATACCAGTTTGGGATATTTTACATTAGGAACATCAGCAGCAAGAATGCCATGGTGACTAATTTACATATATGCTAATAAACTAGAGATACATGGACTAGTAACTTATGGGAGTTCAGCCTTAGTAGGGTGAAGAAATACGAATGAGGAGGAGGAGAGCAACTTCTACTGAATATACACTACGCATAGTGATGGGAGCATCTCAGCCTGTATTTTCTGATGCCTCCTCTGAGTGTCTCGGGCCTGCATTATATACAGTGGCTGGGTGTTGGGCGAGATGATCTTTATAATTTCTATGACTGTTATGGAAACTCGTGGGGTAATGGACATTGATGGTGACTTCTTGAGTAATATTATTGGTACGGCAGTAGCATCTAAGAGCCCTAGTCGTGCGCCAGGACCCCCTGCTGCTAGGTGCTGTACAAGCACAGAACAAAAAGACAATCCCTACCCCAAAGAGCTTCCAATCTAAGTCTACAAGGAACAGATCAATCCGGGGAGCACATGGAAATAACACAATACTGGTGGGCGTGTTACGCAGCAATCTCATGACACCTATCCGTGGTCCAGGTTTTGTAGGCGCCACTGCGAAGGAGAGTTTTAAGGAAAGATTTGAAGAGGAACAGTGAAGTGGCCTTGACTTGCTGAGATAAACCATGATCCCAAATCTACTTAAGTGACCCTTTCCCAGCCACTCCAAAATGTTCTTTGATATGGCTGTCAGCATAGAGAGCCTTTTAGGGTCTCTGTATTGAGTCTCTCGCCATGACTGGTCCACCTAGCCAAGCTCTCTTTACTTTTTCTTCCTATCCTGTTGGCTAGTCCCACGGCTGCTCTAATTCCTTTGCTCCCATCCTCTGCAGTACTACGACGACACCTTTCCATCCACAAAAGAACAGAAGACCTTTGAGAGGAACATTTTCAACAAAACCCACAAAACTGACAGTAAGTAGCTGAGTTTTGGGTGGGGGACCAGAAGATGGAAAGGAGGGTTTCCCTATATGCTCCTTCAGGCCATTGGCTACTTATATCACTGGACTAAATGAAGGTTGCCAGTGGTTGTGCACCCCTTGGATTGTGTGATAACTTCTTTGTCCCATGGGTATTGCAGTCCAGGAAGTGGAGTTGAAGGGGTCACGATATTCATGATAACAACCCTGAAGGTGACCATCTCAAATCGCTCAAAAGAAACAGCGTAAGGATGCTAGTAAGGCCTATGCAACATCTCTCGTCCACCCGCAACTGCTGGCCCAGGAATTTGACACGCAGTAGTTGCAACACCTGAGATGAGGCCTTTACGCCAGCCCTCCTGGAACAATGCAGTTTACAGCACTGCTTCCGACGTGGATAGGAAGCTATAAGATTTGGTTCTCCCTGCCCCATCCCACAGTCCAGTGTGAGATACTTCAGGAGTCCCAGAATGCACTGGGGCCATCACAGTCACACGCTGGCAAATCAGAACCAGCATTGCCACGCTGGGGGCGCTGGACTGTTGCCAGCAGAAAGAGGACGACCAGGAACGTAAAGTGTTTGCCATCCTGCCCATGGTGTGGCTGCACATCCCGTTGCCCTCATGTAGGGCGAGGCCAGGTTTGCCGTCCCATCTCCCCATGCAGACGGCATGTTCTAATGTTACAGAGATCCATGCTTACATTGCTTCCCATTCTCCTGTCCTTCCGTTGTGTCAGGTGAAATCGCCTTTCTGGAGGGACTGACCATCGTCTATAAAAGCAGCATCGACCTCTTCTTCTACGTGGTGGGGAGTTCCCAGGAAAACGAGGTAACTCCCTGGGGCCCACTCCTCCCGGAGGATAACGGAACAGGAGGAGCAGCTAAATGCTGGAGTTTTTTCTCTTTCCCCACTCTCCCTGCTCTGTGGGAGAGGGGCACTCCATTCCCACTTGCCAGGCTTTGCACTGGGACGGCTCTCCACATCCTCAGGCCCTGCCCTGGCTCCATCAGAGGTTTGGGGCAGGATTTATCTCCTCTTCCTGGAGGTGCCCAGGGTCCCACTCCTGGTTTCTAGGCTGCTCACTGATGCTGCTCGCTGACGTCTGGCTCTGTCTGCATGGCTTTCTGTCTGGGGCTGCCGGAAGAGTGCGCATGAGTGGAGGGTCCCTGAGGGCAGCGCTGCACTGCACTGACGCGAGTCTCCTTCTCCTTTAGCTGATGCTGGTGGCTGTTCTGAGCTGTCTCTTCGACTCCCTCAATCACATGTTACGGTGAGTACATGGCCACGGCCAGAGCTCCCGATCCCATCTAGCGAGATCGCCCAGGGACAGACTCCGGGGGCCCAAACTGGCTCTAATAACAACAGTACCTTCCTTGCCGCATCCCCTTCCACACAAGCATCTCAAAGCCCTTGAAGGAATCAAGCTTCACAGCCTTGAAAGCTATTGAGGGCAGGGGCTGTGTCCTCCCTGGGGTATGGTCTAGCACTCCCTGAATGCTGACAGAATACCCGTAACAACAACCCTCTGTGGGGTGGCTGCTATGCGCGCCATTTTACAGATGGGGAAACTGAGGCACAGACCAGGCAAGTGGCTCGCCCAAGGTCATCCAATGCCTCAGTGGCAACACTCAGGAGTTCTGACTCCTGTTCCATGCTGTAACCACTAGACCGCATCTGCTTTTGCTGCTGGAAGGGAACCCAGGTGTCCTGACTCCCAGCTGATTACACTCAGCATTAGACTCCCATGTGCTAGGGATGCAGTGGAGCTGGAGACCAGTTCCCACGGCGGGGTCTTGAAGTGAGACAGAGGGCATCATTCTTCTCCTGCACACGAGGGTCTCTGGTCCCCTGAGCAGCTGACATTACTGTACTGGGAGGAGAAAGGAGGCCTCTGCAGCTGTGTTGGGACTCAATGCTCCGGAGCTGGTTGTATGGAACATCTCACGGGCTCACATTGTCTTGCCTTTAGGAAGAACGTCGAGAAGCGCTCCCTGCTGGACAACCTGGATGGGGTGTTCCTCGTCGTGGATGAGATCGTCGATGGGGGGTGAGGCGCTGTGGGCCCTTGCTCTCGGGCTTTGCTTGGAGCTGTGGAGGGGAAGGGAAGGAGAGGGCAGAGAGGCTAGTCAGGCACTAAAGGGAGAGAGGCCAAAAGCCTGGTCTATTGCTGAAAGTCCTGGGAGGATGAGGGAGTCGTCAGAGCCAGGGTTCCCACTGCGGTGCTGGGCGTGGGCTGGCTGCTGGCTCAGGGGGCTGAAACCTTCCATCTCTGGGTCTCCAGTTCAAATCCAGCCCATGTCAGTAGTAACCAAAAGCCTTTACCATCTGGTGGCTGTTGATGGCCAACTTGAAATGAGTTTGGCAGGTCTCAGTCCAGCCTCTACTGGACAAACCACAGCCAGTGTCAGCACTAGCTGACCTCTTTGTCATCCACGTACTAGCAGGCACAGATGATGGAACTTCACTCCCACCATTAGCACCGCAACCCAGCTCTTCCATTGCACTGGCTATCCGTAGATCTCAAAGTGCTTTACAAAGGAGGGCAGTGTCCCCAGCCTCATTTTACAGATGGGGAAACTGAGGCACGGGGAGGGAAGGTGACCTGCCTGTGGTCACTCAGCATGCCTGTCTGAACCCACATCTCCTGAGTCAAATCCAGTGCCCTATCAGGGCTGAGGTTCGCTGGTGGGGAGGGGGGGAATTTTGCTTTGTTGGTGCTTATGCTGTATTGTTCTGGGAGCAAGGAGGGGGGTGGTCAGTTTCCACAGCTGTCCATCTGGCCCCTTGCCTCAGCTCAAAACTCACACCCATTTTGCCGCAAAACACCATTGAAATGTCCTTAGGAGAGCCGTGATCTGATGGGAAAACCCTATTGCTCCCCTTGTTTGTAGGGTGATTCTGGAGAGCGATCCTCAGCAAGTGATCCAGAAAGTGAACTTCAGGGTGAGTGCTTCCCGGAGGCTGTCCCCACTGTCTGCACAGCCCCTCTGTCAGTGCTTCCTTCCCTTCTCTGTCTTTCAAGCCCTCCGCTCTAATTTCCCTCTTGAACTCTCTCCATCTCAGACTGTCTCGGAGGCGGCGTATGGGTTTGTTCTCTTTGATTACATCGCCGGTAACTCAGAGCAGAGTGAATCTGTGCCTGCCAAGAGCGGCAAATAGGCAGCGGCCAGATGGGAAGCAGGTGTGAGGTCACTTCCTTCTAAGCATGTCGCACGTGGCCCCACTGCGTGGCCATGGGGAGCTCCGGTGGGCTAGTTGGGAGGTCACACCCTCTTCTGCATGGCACGGGTGACTTGGGAGTGACAGTCAGGCTTGGAGGGATTCTGTTTTCATTAATGAATGTTGTTAATTGTCAGTTTCTGCCCCCATCCAAAAATCTTTAACAAATAAAACTGATGTGGAGGGAGCGGAAAGGAACTGATTTCCAAACGGATCAAGCACCCAACAGCTCCCATTCAGACACCTAAGCAAATTTTCCAAAGAGCTGCTGGGCTAAAAATGTTCCCTTTAGGAGACCATACTCTCCTAGAGAACTGATGTTTCCTGCTGCCTTAAACTGTATCCAACAGGTCTGATTATGGAATATTAATGACGGCATGTGATTTTATCATCAAATCTATTGCAAATCTCAACTGTTATGAGATTTTGGCTAACCAGGAGGAATATCCATGTTTATTTCCTGCCAGGGCGGAGTTTGTTGATAAAAATTTTGTAAAAAGAGTTCTCAGAAATAAACCTCAATCGCCTGCAAAACTGACTGATGCTAATCGGATTGTTCCAAGCCTGTAGTAGCCTTGTGTGCTTGCTTCTGGGCTTGGCCAGTTTGAACTCTGGCTCAAAAAACGGATCTAAATCACAGTCTGAGCTATGCTAATTGGGTGAGAATTTCACTGCCTATTAAGGTGTTTTCGGCAATACCGATTTGCACTGAGCTTGTCACTGTGGAAAGTTCTTGTCAATGCATAGCTGGGTCCCTAACCGTGCGGGTTTACTGTAACAACCCTACCCGTGACGTGATTGTCTGGTCATTACCAGCTTCTGACATGGTTGTCTTGCTGTGGACGTTGGATGGTTTAACTGCGTAGGTGTAATCAAATTAACCAGCCTTCCTGCCTCTCAGACTTCTAGCCAGGACAATATCCTAGTGCACAGTGCACATGCAGTCCTGTGCACCAACAGCTAAGGCATTGTGGGATTGCCACCAGATTTTCCCAGCATGCGTAGCTGTTGACTCATGGTGCATGGGAAAACGGTGCTCCATGAACACACCCCGTCATCAGCTGTGTTGTGCCAGTCGAGCGTGTCCAGAGCCATGCTCGCTGTGCTTGTATCAGGGCCTACGAGAGGCTTGGAAGCAAGAAGAAGTAAAACAATCCCAGACAAGACCTGCCTCTTCCCCAGCAACTGATCCATGCTGGTGCGATTGGAGCCCAGAGCTGCCCGGGCACGTAACTAGCCAAAGCGGAGGCGGTTGTTCCACTTGAGAGCAGAGTAAACAAATGCTTCAGACATGCCAGCCGCGTGGCGTTTCCCAATCCAGCTCCCCCAAGATTGTTGGAAACAGCTGGGGCACAAGGCGTTGCTCTCTCTCTCTGTGTTTGCGTAACACAAGCCCTCAGCAGATAGCGGCTGTGGCCACAGGCAGCTGGGAAGGAGAATGGCGTTCCCCTGCCCTGGTGACATCCTGAGAGGCTGGGGGGGGTTACAGGGCAGCATGGAGACCTCTTATAATGAGTTCTCTTGCTCTGTGGGTGTGGGTGGTGGAGGACACCCTACAAGCAAAAAGAATAAACACAGTAATGTCGAGCATGGCTCTATCTGAGGATCTTGAGGTTCTTCATCTCATAAAGCTCCCTTGAGGCAGGGGAGGGCTCTGCCGGGCTCATGCCACCCGTGGCTGAAATGCAGCCACCTCTGGGTGGAATGTGGCAGGTGTTTTAACAGCCACACAGCACAACAGGAAGTGAAGCTTGTTTCATTCAAATGAACCTACAGAGGGGATTTAGGTGGGCAAGATGTGATCACCTGAGTGGGAACATGGCAAGGACGTTGGGGCTAACGCATCTAAGTGCCCAGATGTCTTTAATGCTTGCAGACAGTCACCGTGACCTCAGGTTCGTGCATCACCTAAAAGTCTGACCCTCCAGACCCTTAGGCATGGGCCTTAGAGGTTTCCTAAGGAATGAGGCAACCAAACTCTAGAACTGCTTTTGAAAAATCTCACCATCGCCACCTCCCTGTTTCACACAGGGTCCCCAATTCAAGTGCTGATCCAGCCTGCCTCCGCCTAGCTTCCTTGAATTGGCTGGATCCCAAAAGCAGGTGGCCTAGCTGTAGGCCGAGGAAGTGGTGCAGCACAGCACCGTAGCAGAGGCTGAAAGCAGGCATCAGGTGGGGCCTGGCCCCGATGTGATTCTCCTTCCTCTCTGGGGGAGCTTGCCCTCCAGTCTGCTTGGCCTCCTCCTCCACGCACAAGGCCCAGCCCCAAGCTGAACCCGCACAGAGCGGCCACCTGCATGCGGCAGCAGTGACATCTCCCGAGCGAGCCATTGCTGCCAGCTCGAACCTCCCGTCAAACCATGGCAGGAAGCTGCAGCTCAGAAAGGCGCATCCAGGGGTAGAGCCAGGGAAGCCACAGGACGGGGCTCTGCACCTCCCTTTGCTAGGTAGGCCGAAGGGGGCACCCAGATCTGTGTTTGAAATGGGGCCAGGGGGCCGTTGGGCTGCTCCCGGTGAGCTCCTGCTCTGTCTCCTGGCCAGCCATTACCTGCACCGTGAATAAATGATTCCAGCCCACACTTGGAGCTGCTCCCCTCCTCCCGCATGCTCACGCCCATCTGACCTGCTCCCCCCACTCACTCTCCTGTGCCCTTTCTGACGCATCACCCCCACCCTGCCCTGCACTCGGCTCCCATACCCTTCCCCCCTCCTTAAACATCTGCCGTTTTCCTTCCTTTAGGTGGACGACAGCCCTCTGTCTGAGCAAAGCGTCGCCCAGGTAAGGGTCCCAGGACTCCTGTCCTCTCTGGGGGCTGGCATGGGATGTCAGTGACAGGGCAGTGGAGGAGGCCTGGTGAAGTGGCCCCTGTCCCTTTGGCACCAGCAGGGAGGAGACAGGTGCTGTGTGCTGCAGCGATCAGCGCCTGGGCACGCTGGGCTAACCATTGGAAGCACCCAGCAAGGACACAAGGAGTGGGTATTCGAATACCCGGGGGGCGCACAGACCCTTGGGGGGATCTTTGCAAGAAGGGGTTTGTGACAGTGCCCCCCGATAGCTGTCGCGTCAGCACAGCCCCTTCCAACTGTCAGCATTTAAATCACCAGGTCCCACTCACAGCAACACGTCAATGTCCCTTTCTGTGGCCAAGGAAACTTCACCCCCTTCCCGTGATCTCTCACTGTCCCCCTTTAAAGACACTGGGGCACAGAGAGGTGAAGTGACGTGGCCAAGTTCACACAGCGGGTCCAGCGCAGGAGAGGAGCTCACGAGTCCTGATTTACAATCTTCTGCTCTAACCACCGGCTGACGCCCGCCTGCCTCTAAAATAGCACCCAGGAGTCCTGAGTTGACGCTCCCCCGGCCGACTCTCACCACCAAGTAGCACTTTGAGGGGCTGGGAGGTCGGGGGAACATTGGAACAGAAACGTGCTGGGCCTGGAACTCACGTGCCCCTAGCAGGCTTTGCTCTGATGGGTCCAGCATTGTAATAATGTTCCTGGGCACCCACAGCCTGTTGTGAGCCAACAAACCAAGCCCCCTCCCGCCCCCAACCTGGTTCCTCAAATCGACACTCAGGACAGGGCAAGGTGAGTGAGTCAGTGCGTTGCAGACAGGATGTCCCTCTCTGGGGCAGGCTCCTCGTATCACACGTGGGGAGGCTGGGGTTGGGGGATGTCTCTGGGTTGCTGGAAAAGCCGGGTCTTGCCTGGGGAGAATCAGCACAAACCTTTCGGAGCCCCTCACGCACTCTCTTCTTGCAGGTCTTTCTGTCCAGACTAATCCTGTCAGCTTGAGCCTTAGGGCTGAGTCCTTGTCTAACCCAGCACTAACCACCTCCAGTCCTCACAGCGGGCAGAGTAAGTGACTCCCACCCACAGCGGAGACCCATCACTGCACATGCCTCTGTTGCCTATGGCTGCAGTACCCAAGAACCAGAAGGAAAAAAACTCCCTGTCCTGGTGTCTGTTCTGTTTACACAGCACAGCCAGTACGTACCGCCACCCGCTATGCCCAGTCACATCTGTCCGTGGCTGGCATCATGCCATTCCGAAGAATTTCCTCTCTTTTCTTTACTCATTCCCCTGGCCCCAGATGGCTTAGCATGTTTCCACCCATAGACATGCCCGGCTGTGCGAATCACTGAGTGGCGGGGATGGAGAAGCCCATTTGAGATTGGGAGAGGGGTGGCTAAAATGGCTTTAAATGGTGAAAGGGAGTTACAGAAAGTTGCTGGGGTTCTTCGGGAGTACGTGGTCACCTGTTGTAATGGTCCCAACCACCTGATTTCCTTTGCTGGCTGCTTCCCTATGCACGTGCCCTCTGTTGTAAGTAACTGCATGTGTATCCAGGGTGATCACAGCTTGGAGTGACCAGTTAAGTGTATGGGTCTAAAGCCAGTTCCCATCAGCACCGATGTCTTTGCCCCTCGGAAAAATCCACCCTCTAATTTGGATCAGGAACTGTATTTGGTGGACAGCTGTGAAACTTGGTTTTAAACATTGGTTCCAGCCAGTGTTTGCCCGCAGTTGTGAGATACGGACCCCGATTTGAAGGCCTCCTGGATTGGAGGCTGTTCAGATCAGGGGTTCTTTTTAGGATCCACCTCTAGTCCCAGCAAATTCTGATGATGGGGTGGCACCAATTGGTGGTTAGAGTCCAGGATGTAGTTTAGGGAGAAACTGAGGCTAGAGTGGGGTTCCCAGACATACCTAATTCCTGGAACCAGAGAAGTGCCTCCCCACACCATAGCATTGCAAAATGCTGCATCTTCCTGAGCATCTGAGCCCAGAGAGCAGCCCAAGAGCTTCTGTGAACAAGGGGAATCTCTGGCTGTTGGATCTCTGGGATTTGAGTCCCTGTTTCCTTCTAGAAATGGAGGGAGCTATAGAAATAAACAGGCTAAAGGAGCTAATTTTCCCCCCTTGTCAAGAGTCCTTGTGTTTTACACATCTGCCACCTAGTGACTGTTTGGGGGAAATCGGGTCTCAAACCACCCTGCTTTTTCATGGAGACACATCAGAAATCTCCCTCTCTTAGAATGGGGCAGGTTTATGTTGGCACTAAATGGGTCTCCTGGTGCCCGTGAAGGAGTCCTGCTGAGTTCATATGGAGTTGTAATCCGTTTTCAGAATCCCTGAGGCTGTGGGGCTTAATATCTCTCTGTTTTTCTTCTCTTTTCCCTCCCCCCACCTCCTTAATAGGTTCTGCAATCTGCCAAAGAGCAAATTAAATGGTCCTTATTAAAGTGAAAGTCCCAGAGGAGAGCGCCTGGATTCTCCCTATTGGATGGGTCTGAACCACGCCGGCAACTGATTCCTCGCCTCATTCGATTAGCCGTTTGCAAATTGGCATTGAAAGTCTGATGAAAGCTTTTGGGTAGGCTGCAAAATGGCTGACGTCGGCCGCGCCTGAAGCCTTCCATGGACATTGGCACCAACCCAGTCTCTGTGGCGTGAAATTCTCTGCATGCTAACGGTGAGGGAAGGGGCTGGGAGAATTAACTGGTTAACAGACCAAATTCTGCTCCTTAAGCCAGTGTCAATGTGGAGTGACGTCAAAGGGGTTATTTCAGATTGGCAATGGTGTAACTGAGAGCAGAACCTGGCCCAAGAGCCATTAAGAACTCCAGAACCATTCAGCGGTATTAGTAATTATCTTAGGAACGAATAGGAGATTGATTCCTTCTTTACAACACCTAAAGCCCTGCATGAGAGTCGGTTAGAATTTGTTTGGTACTAGCAGATCCAGATTGTACTAGAATTGAATGTTCAGTTTCACCATTAAAGAGCTGGCACCTTCCTTTGCAGGGCTGGCACTAATACATGCACGCCTGTTGACCAACGCTGCGAGCCAATGAGTGCTCCTCATGGAGGGTCGGGGCCCTGCAGACGCCGCCTGAGACTTTCAAAAGCATCGAAGGGACTTGCATGCTCTTTTCCCATTCACACAAATGGGGCTTGGGCACTCAGGTCGCCCTAGGTTCTTTGGAAAATCTCAGCCACTTCCAAAATCACTGCCGCTGTCTCCCAAGGCAGCCAGCGCTTCGATCTTTGGGGGGATGGCTAAGCATGAAGCCTGCACACCACCCAAGTGCCAGTGTCCCGTCCCCCCAAATGGGGATGAGTGCACAGAAACGATTATCACCCTGTCAAGATTCAAAACCTCCACGTGACAAGCAATACTACTAACCTTCTAGCTCTTATAAGGCGCTTTTCATCAGTAGATCAGAAAGTGCTTTACAAAGGAGGTCAGGGTCATTATCCCCATTGTACAGATGGCCAGACTGAGGCACAGAGAGGGGATGTGCTCTGCCCAAGCTCACCCAGCAGGTCAGTGGTAGAGCTAGAAATAGAACCCAGGTCTCCTGAGTCCCAATCCAGTTCTCCAGCCACTAGGCAGCACTGCCTCCCTCATGCAGCTTTGGCTGTAGTTAATTTTGGAAACAACCCTGCTACAACTGTTGGCTCAAACATCATTAAAGGCCCCTGGTGCAGTGAAAATCCTATGTTCAGAACAACCATTTCCTTCCCTTTAACATGCCCGATTACTAATTGTAAGAAAAAAATGAAAATCTAACCAAGGAGAATTGCCAGTTGTGTGATACTTACTTCTGTCGAGGGCTTGGTACGTTTCAATCAATTTCTGTACGCTGCGCATGCCCAGCTTCATGATCAACAAATAAAGTTTTATATTACATGGGTAATTTTTCCCTATCCGTCTCTCCTGTCTGTAGTGCGTGGGGGGTGCCAGCATGTTTCTATTACAGCGCCACACAGAATTAAGACTGTGTCACTTTTTCCATTACAAGGCTTGATTTTGGAGGGGTTTATAACTCATCCATAAAAATCACTCTGGACGCAGGCACAGCATCAGCCTGGGACGTGTATATTTTTGTTAAATGTTTTCCCTTCAGCAGCAGCAGCGCTCCCAGAAAGCTTGCATTTGTTATCTTTACAGTGAACTTCTGCTCCCTGCTGCTTCTTAATGTGGCTTGGTGGGTGCTGAAATATTTATTTTACTTCAAGACAGTAGACTTGTTTCTGGCCTAGTGCAATTTTTCTCAACGACCAGTCTACGGACTGGCGCCGGTCTCTGAGCTCTCCTTGACACCGTTAGGAAGTCAGCAAGCTGATCCCTAGTATCAAAAAGGTTGAGAAACACTAGCCTAGTGTACTTGAGAACTTTCCTGGCTGTCTTCAGCCTGCGTGGCAGCTGTGTGAGTCCTCATGGCACTGTACGCCCAGGAGTCTTTGAGAAAAAGAAATTGCTGGCGATTTTTCATCAGATCAAAATATGTTTGGAGGGGGGGGGTGTTTTTTCCAAATCTTGCTCTTTAGCTGGTGCAGGAAACGTGTCTGGTGTGGGCCCAGGGTCACAGAAAGAGTTAATGCATCACTGCCCCATGGCCAGTCACTTGGGGTGGTGAGCAGGAGGGAGGGGTGGCATACTGGGGTGAGAGGGGAGACGGAGGAGGGAGTGGGGCACGTAGAGTGGGAAGGGGTTCATTCCCCTCCCCAGGTAACCAGGCTCCACTAGATGCAGCCCTGGATCCTAAAGCTCTTGAGAAGCTCATGCACGTGGTCTGGGCTCCCCCAGATCATGGAATCAAGCCAGGACTGTCTTGACTCATGGCTTGATTCTACGTCTTTTTGCGACGGTCCCTAACGCCTCCGCCTGGGCTTGGGTCTGGCTCTTGATCCTTGCTCCCCCGCATGGGACGCAGGCGCACAACGTGGCTTCATAAGCCCGCCCCCAGCCGCTCGCGACACAGGCCCTCAGCTGCGCTTAGCCCCGCCTCTCCCCACCCCCGTCCGTAGCGGGCCCTGGGCCCCAGGCTCCCCATTAGTGATCCTGCAGCGCCACCTGCTGGCGGAAACGAAAAGTGCAGCCTCCTTGCCCTAATGCCCAGGGACTAACCAGAGCCTCTAGTGTTCCCAGTTTCCATCCCTGTTCCAGCTCCAGGGTTCCCCAGTTCCACCCTTTCCTCAATATCTCCCCAGCCCTAGGGTTCCCCAGCTCTACCCTTTCCACCATAGCTTCCCCCCAGCCTCAGAGCCCCCAGATCCGCCCCATAGCCCCAACCGCAGGGCCCCCAATGCCACCGTTTCCCCCCCCAGGTCCCTTTAGCCAGGCTCTTTGCCCACTCCCAACCTGCCACCAGCCCCAAAGCCCTGCACCACCTTGTCTCCACCCCCTCCCAATCCAGAGGCCTTAGCTTCCTGCTCCTCAGGCCTGAGCCCCACGGCTTCCCTTCACTCTCAGCCCCAGCCCCTTTTCACCCTCTCACTGCCCCTCCCAGCACCAGCCATTCACGCTGGGCTTTGGCACCACTTGCCCAGGTGTGAGAGGGAGACCAAGGGTTCAGCTCCGCCGACAGTCGTGCTCTGCCCCCTCCCACTGCTGGTTTGTGTGTCCCGCAGCTTGAGCCGGCGGGAGGGCGTCTTTCATTTCCCCAGAAAATATCAGTGGCCCAACATTCACGAGCAATCCTACGTGAACAAACCAGTGCACACAGACCAGCCAGGGCACGAGGGTGACCCTACAATAACAAACCAGTGCACTCAGAGCAAACTGGGGAGAAGGAGGGAGTGGCCTTACAATAACAAACCACTGCACACAGCCCACACTTGGGGGCAACCCTAAAATTACAAGCCAGTATCCCCAGCACTCATCAGCGACCCTACAATAACAAACCAGTAGCTCGGAATAGCCCTACTATAACAAACCAGCACGCCCAGCCCAGTTCTTGTGGGATGTGGGTGGAGAGGAACAACTGAAAACTACTTTGATGAGCCCCTTGTAAAGTGTGTCTCTGGCCGGACTCTCCTTACAGCAGCAGCTGGCTGGGGGCTCTCTGATCAGCAGGTCCCCCAGTGGCTGGAGCAGACCTTTTTCCTAGCTCAGAACAGCAATGCACCCTTGGACCAGCAGGGTCAGCACTCAGAGGGACATCACACCTGGGAGCCCCTCCCAAGCCAGGGCTATGGGATTTGGGGGACCGATGCTGCTCCTTTGGGCCTTTGTTGGGTGAGGGCTGGAGGTTGCTGTGGGGGACTTTCTTCCCCACTCCTGGTCTTTAGCCGTAATTGTGGTTACCCCAGGGGTTGTGATCTCCTTGAGAGATTCCAGCAGCCCACACTGCAAATAAGTTCCCTCTGGCCCCCTACCAGGGAGTGGGGAAAGAATCTTTCCTCCTCCACCAATTCTGCATCTATCCATCCTTTCTTTCCCTCCCTTTTCTCTTTTCCCCTCTCCAGCTGCCTCTGACGTGCCAAAGATGCCAATGACCTCCCCTGATGAGCTGGCTCTGCCCTGCAGAGCATCTGCCAGGCAAGCTGTACTCTAACGCTGTATGAAGCAGAGAGCAGCTGATATAAACTCCACAGCCCAGTGGCTTAAGGGACCTGGGCCAGGGTTAGGGAGCACAGCATTGGTTCTGAGAGCTGCAGCCTCCCTGGAACCACGCGTTCAAAATCCAGATGGACCCTTCATCCTTGCTAGGCAGATGCATTGAGGTCCACACGTGCGGCCCTTTCAGAGCAGACCTGAGGAGATTGCTTTGGAGAGAAGGGAAGAGCCTGCCCCAGTGTCAGCGGGGCTATATGCTAGGATGTTTTGGGGATCACTCAAAGCATTAAGGGTTCTGTCACCGTCTGCCCTGTAATTTTGGATGTCTTAATGCAATGCTGCCAGCTCACAGGCATAAAGGTCTCACCCTGACTTCCACCAACCTAGTTACTCCTTTCAGGGTGACCCTACCAACCCGTGCGGTCGCGAATTTCCCCGAACGCTCTCCCCAAGTTCTCAACTATCAGACACACAGACTTTTCCCCTATGGTATATCACTGCCAAAGGAGAGAAATCTGCCCCCAGTTATCAGCTCACTCAGGCACGCACAGTTTGCAAAACAGATAGCTGCTGGGGGTGAAAATAAACAAAAGGCCTATTGAATAGAAAAACCGCAGAGTCAATGCTGAAATAGCGAGGGAGAGCAAACACAGATGAGTCACAGAGAATACACATACAGAGGCAACTTTAGGCTTTCCACTTCTCTATGAGCTGAATTCCTTTTTCTAAGGCCTGGTCTACGCTATTGCTTATGCTAGCAACACTTTTGTTGCTCAGGGGTGTGAAAAAAATACCCCCCCCCGAGCAACATAAGTTTTGCTGGCATAAGTGCTCGTGTAGACAAGACCTTATATAAAATACTTATTGCCTCTGGCAGTTTCCCAGTGTACCCCGTCATAGAGGAGATCCAGCATTTCATCATCACTGCCCCGCCTAGATGCTGGCCCTCAGTTTCTGGCTTCTTTTTTTAACGCTTTTCATTCAGACTACGGTGACTCATGGTGGGGGAAATTCCTGCCTCTTGGTGGGCTTGTTTACACTTGAAACACTCCCATTAGTGCAGGTGATCAACCTCCCCAAGAGGCAGAAGCTCCGTCGACGGCAGAGTTCTTCCATTGACCTGGCGTTGTCTACACGGGGATTTGGGTTTCAGGAGTGTGGATTTTTCACACCCCTGAGTGATGTAGTTATATGCCAACGTAATTTTCTAATGTAGACCAGGCCTTAGTTTTTGCAAGACTGGGGTTTTCTTTCAGTTTCAATTGGTTTCCATGTTTTCCCATGACCTCTAATGGTCTATCATGGTCTTTCCCTGGCTGGCCAACGGATGGGGTATTTGAAGTTAGTTTCATGTGAACAACTGGCTTAGGAGGAGTCCCTCTCTGCTATAAGTGTAATTGAAATTGTAGTTCTGGTCATGTGCATACCGTTCTATATACATCACTACATAGATTCATACCCCCAGCCTGTGTCTGTATCTCCTCATGCCCAGCACGCTCAGAAAATTACAAGCTTTCGTAAAAGACCTTACTTGGCATAGTTTTATACACAATAACCTTGTATACAACCAGTTGATTCAACAGCTTATTCTTTGGGGGTTCAGACCCCTTGTTCTCCCTTTGGGGCATCTGGACCCTGGTTGTCACATAGCCCCAAGTCAGAACTGGCTGCATTTCAGTGGTGCGGGATGTTGAAGAATTTCAGGGCTATAAGGCTGGAAGGTGCTTTGACATGTATGTGGTTATGTTAAATCAGAGGCTAGACAAGTTTGAGAGAGAAAGGAGCTGGAGTTAGAAATGGGGTGGAGACACAGGGGAGGGCTGCTCCGGACAGCAGGAGCTACAAAGGAGAAGACGCCTGCAGTACCTGCCAGGAGAAGCTAGGTGAGCTGGGCTGGAAAGACCAACAGGGCAATTAGAAGGGGAAAGGGAGAGTCCCAGCTTTTGCCTCTAACTTGCGACTGAAGCCAGGCCTAGAGCACCTGCTCCCACTGCCTCCCTGACTTTCTCCGTGGAGCCGGATTGGCGAGCTCCAGTCACTCAGCCTGGATGCCAGCCAAGCCCCA
The DNA here is from genome assembly GCA_007922155.1 of Mesoclemmys tuberculata. Classification (NCBI taxonomy): domain Eukaryota; kingdom Metazoa; phylum Chordata; order Testudines; family Chelidae; genus Mesoclemmys; species Mesoclemmys tuberculata. Next base: position 8,336,850 of record ML675642.1, read on the forward strand.
TTCCTCCTGGCACCAGTCACCCCAGACAGCTTCATTAGCTGTTGGCATGTGGCTGGCTTGTCCCAGATCGGAGACAGAGCACGAGAGCAGTGCATGGGCACCAAAGGCACAAACCGCTGCCCCCACCCACATGCGAGCTGAGCCTAGCAGCTGCTGCTCAGCAGAAGAGCCTCGCAGGGGAGGGCTGGTGGCCCCCCAATCCCTTCTCCTGCCTTCCACCTTCCCCCATCTCATGGTCTTGTGCTCTTTTCCTTGGGGAAGATTCCCCCATTTCTCACTTTCACACCCCCCCCTCTCCTGCTGGGCCCAAACCTAGGGAGCAGCAGTGGTAGGATCTGCTCTGTTTAATAAAAGTTAGGAGGCCCTGGGTGAAAGTGCAAGGTTCCAGGGTGTGACGCAGCACATAGGTCTGGTGCAGGACGCAGGATGGTGCAAAGTGTGGTACCAGGGGGTCAAGGCAGCTGCACTGTAAGAGGCTTCAGAGGACACGGTACAGCCCCAGGGTTTGGGGTGCGAGGACAGGGCTGTGCTGGGGTTCAGTGGCTGGAGGGCAGCACTGGGGCGTGGGTGGGGCTTTGAAGTTTGGGGAAGAGGCAGCGCCTCCCGGAATTCCAGCATCATTCTGCTCCCTGAACCCCATGGCCGCCCTGCAGCCCCTCCCTGAATCCCAGGGCTATTCTAGCCCCTCAAACCCCGGCACCAACCTGCCCCCTCCAAATCTCAACACCATCCTACACCTCACTGCTGCCTTGGTGTCACCCTGCACACACCCCGCGCTCCAGTGCCACACTGCACCCCCCAAACCCTACCACAACACACGTGCCCTGAACCCCACTGCTGCATTTTGCACCCTTGAGCCCCAGCACCACCCTGATGATGCAAGTTTCAGGGTTCCATGGGGGAGGCTCTGGGTTTCAGAGGGGTGCACAGGCTGGCAGTGGGGAAGCAGTGCAGCTGGGGCTGGTAAATCATCCATTGAACCTGGGTTCCCTGCAGCACCTGGGGGCTCTGCTCCTTGCTAAAGAGTCTGGGAGATCAGCGTGTGTCTGTCCGAACACGAAACGGGTGCCCCAGTGTGCATGGATCACTCTCTCGCCCTGCTCTTGGGGCACCAGGGCCAGCCCAATCTCCATCACGCCTTGCCAGCAGGACCAGCCCTGACTCCATGTGGGAGCCAAATCCAACTTTCCCATGTGCCCCACTTTTACAGCCACTTGCCACGAAATCAGGCCCTCGTGTCATTGACTGCTCGGCAGCAAGGCAGCCCTCGCCTGATTGGCTCATGGCCAGACATCGATGTAGGGCTTTGCCCCTGACTGGCGGGGACACTGGCTGCGCCGCCCCGTCCCTGGGCTGGATGCCGCCGGGGGTCCCAACAGGCTGGAGGGCAGGGAGCGTGTTTAGAGCAGCGAGGCGAGGCCCAGTTTCCCTGGGGAGTCCAGCAGCCTAATCAGGCTGCACCTAACCAGCCCCATCTCCCTGGCTGCCGGGGATGGGGTGATGTTCCCTGAGCCCTTCTGCCTCCCCAGGACCAACCAAAGAGAACCACATTGTCCTCACTTCTGCCCCATACCAGGGGCTGTCTGGGAAGCCCCCCATTCCTAGACCTCCCACCCTACACTTGGTGCTGCCATCTCTGCTCCGAACCCCCTCGAAACCATCAGCGGGCAGAGACTGTGGGGTGGGAAGGAGGGGGCACCATGACATCTGCTGGAGAAACACCTACCTCCCCTTTCACAACACAAACCAGAGCCGTGGGGCAGAGGAAGGATCCATCTGTCCCCAGCAGATGGCAATGTAGGATCAACCAGAGTCACTGAAACGTCTCTCAGAGCCCCAGAGAGATACAGAGATGCAGGCTTCACAGTGAGGTGGGAAGTCGTATGAACAGTGCACGGCAGAGTCCAGTTGCACTACAGAACCAGCTCCCACCCCCGGGCTCTGGATTAGCCCAGATGTCTAGAACCAGCTTCCCCAGCAGCTCTGGGCCTTAGAGGCGACACTCTCCATGCTTTAACGCATGTTTGAGAACTGTTCCTATATCAGTCTGCATCAAGTAGAAAACCAATGTGAGGGAGGAGCTGGCGAACCCTGCAGACACCCCCACTGCAGCTGCTGGAAGGATGTGCTTCTCTCCTGGCCTCCCCATTGACACGGGGAGGAAGGGGAAGAAACAGGCTAGAGAAAAGGACACTACCAGAAGGCAAAACCTGGAGGGAAGCGAAGGAAACAGCTGCTGCCTCCTCTGCCCCCTCAACCGCCTGCATTTTGCAACCAAAGGACAAGTACGGAGCCCTGTCAGAGGACCACCTGAGGTGACAGGTGGGGAGCACATGGGAACCCAGCTGTCCTGGCTAGAGAAACACAGCTCCATTGCACCCCAGTGCCCTTCACTGCAAGAGTCAGTTCCAAGTCCCGCTCCTTGTATCACACCTTGTCTCTGTACTTCTCTGGCTCCCCTGGCCGTAGTGTCTGAGCACCTCCCAGCCTGTGATGTATTATCTCCACACCCCTTGGCAAGGTAGGGCAGGGCTGCTACCCCCACATTACAGCCTGGATACTGAGGTACAGAGAAGTCTGTGTCACAGCAAGGAACTGAACCTCTTGCCTAGTGCTATAGCTCCTGGACTATCCTTCCTTCCCAGCCCTATAGCCTTGCTTCTGCCAACCTCACAGGCTTATGCAGCCAGATTTTGCATTGCCCTGGGACCCTAGCTAAATTTGTGCAAAAAGGCCCCAAGGCAGCCCTATGGCCCTCTCCCCCTCTGCTCTCAGACCTGAGGGTTGGTTGCAACAAAGGAAGGGACACTGTATCCAGGGAGCATGGTATCCATGTTCCAGGATGAGGGGGCCACTAGTAGAGAGGACAAGGAAATAACTCCACCGAGGAATGGACAGTGTGGGGGAAGCTTGTCCTGCCATGCAAAGGCTGCCTTCCACTCTGGGGCTACTTCCTTCTCTAGCGCTGTCAATGCAGCACCCTGCTTAAATCCTGTGTAGAAAGAGTCTGCCACGAACAAAGAGGAGAAGGAGGGAAAGGAGTGGAGGTGAGGGAAGCCTGGAACAACGGCTGCATTGTCCACTCCTTTCACGGCTTGCAGCATCTATCCCCCTCCCCCAGTGACTCACTTTACCCCCTACCCTGACCTCCCAGTCAGTGGCTCACCTCTGGCTGACACGCTGACAAAGACAGAGCTACAGACAATCGACTCGGAGGAGCCTGACAAAAGACATCACTACCAAGAGCGGCTGCCACTGTGTCCATCATAGATGATGGGGTGACACTGGGGAGGGGTCTTGGCAAGGCCCCCAATGGCCAGGATTCTGGCTCAGCTCTTTGGGAAAGCAGTGGTGGCTCTGGAGTTCAGCTAGCTGCATGCAGTGTGTGCACTGAGGGACTGGGGAAGGGAAGCCAGAGAGCAGAGGCCAAGAGGGCAAAGAACAGAGCTCCCCTCCCAGTCAAATTCTGGCAGCTGGTCATACCTCAAAGGATAGGAACTCCCTCTGCACGGGCCGCCTCCATTTTTACCTCTGAGGATGGTCTCTGCAGGCTGAAGCACGTGGGTAGAGTGGGAAGGGGAAAGCTCCCTGAAACTGTCTATGCTGCACCTGTTCTGGAAATGAAGAGGAGAGTTTGGTCTCAGGGCTGTGAACCTGGTATCTTCCACCAATGCTACGGATTTCCTTCCCCTCCCCAAAAATAGCTTCTCTGAGGGCTACCAAATCCTTCAAAGAGCTTTTAACTCCTATCATGTGTGTGCGTCTGGAGGTGTGGGTGGGCAACCTCTTGCAACTGTCTCAGAAGGAAATAATTCACAGCAAAGTTAATCATTCAGAAAGTCCCTGTTGTGAGATGGGGCAGTTGGAATCCTCCAGGCCCTTCCTGCTATTCTCCCCCATTTTGCACATAGCCAGATAAGTTGTAGGGATGCTGATCTTGTCATTAGCACTGATTCAGAAAATGCTCCTTCTTGTGCCATACAATTGTGGGATTTCTGCGGAACCAGAGGCGAGTCAGGCAATATTTGAAGTTTTACATTAAGCCCCAGCTCCAGGAGCCAAGTGATTCTTAGAGAACCGCAGCTTTCATTGAAAACAAAAAATTTACATTTCTAGCCTTGGTAGTTGCAGAGAAAAAAAGTTTGCACACTTGACGGGAGTGTTATCCTAAAGGCTCAGAATTTTTGTTTTGTTTTGAATCTCATGACTTTTCAGGACAGAGGGTGTCTGACATATTATTTTGGAACATTTGGGGTTCCAATATTGGATTCCATGGGGAAATGGCTACTGGTACAGTGATACCATTACCCATCTATTTGTCTGTATGATCAGGGTGACTCTTCTCTTATACTTGGATAGTAAGCTCTTTGGGAACTGTCTTTTTGTTCTGTGCACCATGGCACCCTGGCCTGTAATTAGGGCCACTAGGCGCTACAGAAAAGCAAAATAAATAAATAATGGGACCTAGATCCAACAATGTGGACATAGTTAGGTATTGGTTACCCACATATACTCCTGGCACAGACCATCCCTCTTCACTAGCAACTCTCAATGCCCAGATGGATTCTTATCTTTCTCCTCCTGAATCTTTCCCTTTCATCTCAAGAGACGCAGCTCAGATATTACAGTTCTATTAGGATTATACCAAGGGCACCAATAGCCCTGGAGGCATGAAAACCTTGTTGTGCTAGGGGCTGTACAAACACATAGGAAGAGAGATTCCCTGCCCTTAAGAGCTTAAAATCTAGACAATAGAGATGAAATGGAATCAGACAGGAATGGGGGATCCATCCCTGCCCAGCGCCATGCCCTCCTCCTCCTCAAGGAAAACCCCAAAGGTAGGGAACCTTGAAGCGGGCACTGAGCTGGCATAGCTGGCCCTATGCCTTCCCTCAGAGGATTCCCCGGCATGGGGCAGTGAGGGGACATCCCCAGGGTCTTCCTATGGCTTGGCTATTCCCAACTACCACAAGAGTCCCTGGGGGTGGTGTGTAGTTTGGCACAAATTAGGGCAGCCTAGAGACCGGGCAGGCACATTGTCTCCCTTTTCAGTCTCTGTACTGGTGAACTGGAACCAAAGGAAAGGCGGGCGGGAATGTGTATGGGGGGTAAATCTGTGTGCGCTGATCCAGCTCCCAAGTCTCATAGTTCCTGGCTGGACTTGGTGGTCCATGGAGCCCATGTCCCCAGCTTCATAGGCTCCTGGCAGAAAATGCTCATGAGCAGGCGAGGGGAGGAGGAGCCGAGACGCCACCACAGCCCAAATCTTTGTATCCTCCAGGCCCCACCGGTCGCAACGGCCCTTCCTGCTTCTCTCCAGCGTATATAGTCCAGCCTCACCCTTTGCACTCCCACCCGACGGCCTCGAGGGAGCAATGAAAGCAGCCTCCATACAAATGCCTGCTCTGTGTGTGCATGGGGGGGGGCATCCTGGGGGATTTTCCAGGGCGGGGGGGAAGGGGATTTGATTTTAGCCCAGGCCGTATGGCGAAGGCTGCGAAGATGGAGATAATCAGTGAGCCAGTGAGACAAGGCAGAGCATCGACAGCAGGAGGTCTAGGCAGTCGTCATGGCAACCGAGGCCTACTGGGCCACTTGAGCCTCGGCCTACCTCCATTTCCGCAGCCTAACATCTGTTTTCCCAAGGGCTGCTGGGAATTTGGGAGGCGGGGGGGGGCGTTTCCCCGTTAAAAAAATGGAAGGGTGGGGGGACAAATTAAGCCAAGTGTCCAATGAGGGGAGGGGAAGGTATTTATTAGCGCCAGGGAGAGGTTGTTCCGCCGGCCGCTTTGATTGATGCCCCAGCCCCCATCTTGTCAGTCTGTTTTTGTCTCCGAGATAGAAAGGGGGGAAAAAAAAAAAGAGGGCGGGGGGAGCTGCAAAGCACCGGGGTTGTTAATGGGAGCCGGGCGCTTTTTCATGTTTCCCGAGGCTGTCACCCTTGATTGATAGTTCAGACAATGATTGGCCGGTGCAGGGACTGGCTGCTTATCCAGAGCATCTTCCGAGAGCCCCATGTGCTCGAGGAAGGGAAAGAAAGAAGCGACTCTAGTGGGGGCTGCGGGGGGAGAAGCAATTAAAGAGCCATGATTGCACAGCGTCCCCTTTACCTGCCGCCTACCTGGGTGGAGGGGGGGATGCATGGTCCCCAGGAGAAGGGTGGCAGGGATGGGAGACAGTTTCAGACCTCGAGAGACACTGCCCACCAAATTGGACAGCAAACCCAGTCGCACGGGGCAGCCTGGGCCCCGGGGAGCTGGCGGGGAGGATGGGGCTGGTTTGATGCTGAGTGAAATGCCACTCAGGGCCAGGGTATTTATTGAGTCTTTAGCTTGGTGAATCGTGATCTTAGATGCAAGACTGGCAGAACTCATGTTCTACTAAAATACCTACCTACAGTATCAATATCCTGCTTCCCTCTCTTCCTTACCTCCTTTCCCTCTCCTGTCTCTTTCTATCCTCTTCCTTTATCCCTTTTTCTGTTCTTCTTTCTCAGCATTGCTGCTTTCTATCCCTCGTCTTCTCTCTTTTTCAACCTTCTTCTTTCGCTCTCTTTCTATCCCATTCTTTCTCTGTCTGGCTGTGACCCCACAGCCTGTGCATGGCTCTCCCTGAGAAGACAAGGATGCTGAGATAAGAGGCTGGATTGTCAGAGGCCTGGTTAATGGGACTTTACAAGGATTCTTCCTGCCTCTCCTTATATCTGTGATGCTCCCTGTGCAGGCGGAGAACCAGAACACAGCCAGCGAGGAGTCAAAGTCCATAGCCTACTCGAGCACAGCTCTGCTCCTGCCAGACGCTGCCTTCCCTGCGCAGCCTGTCTGAACACCATGGCTAGGGGCCATCGGGGAGCATCATGCACAAGGATGGGAGCACAAGAGGATTGGGGCCACTAGCAATGTCTGCCAGGAAACGTAACAGCTTCTGGGCATGGGCAGACATGTTTCACCTCCAAGATCATCTAAATGCCAGGGATGCCCGCACAGTGCAAGGGGCAAATAATGCGCACAGCGCAAGAGTCTGCACATCCGCTCTGCTGGTCTCTCATGCTGTGACTGACACATGGACCATAAAATGTGGCCTCTGTACACTAACTCTACTCACTGCTAGGCATAGCCTCCCTAGCCAACTCACAGAGAGGCGCTGCTTCTGCTCCCATTCAAGTCAACGTCAAATCTCTCATTGACTCTATGGAAGCAGTTCCATAGCTTGTAACCTATTTTCTTACACTCACTGTCCCGATCAAATCTCTTGTGTTGAGGGAACTATGCCTCATACAGTACCGCTAATGTATCTGTCCTAATTTATAGCATCCATGCTATTCCAGTCCTGGGCCCCTATCCACATCACTTTCGTTTAATCAAGTTTAGGGTGACACATGTATCTTTGCCAGGACAATTTAACTCTGATTTACCACCTGCTGTTCTGGCCCGAGGATCCCCACACAGCTCTTTTGGTCTACACTCACAGCTCCCTGCTATTCCAGTCCTGGGCTTCTTTTCTATGCAGGAGGGCAGACTAGAGGATCACAGTGTTCCCTTCAGGCCTAGGAATCTATGACTCCATGAGCATGCTTTGTTACTAGAATAGCACAGACAGCATAATTCCCTGACGGGGCTTTTCCTACTCAGGTAGGTGGAGTAAATTGCACCTAAATAGGCTATATGCCTTTCATGCATGGGTAAATTCAGGCACAGATAGGTCCACTTGCTCAAGGTCACACAGTAACAGAACCCAGGTGTTCGGATTCCCATACCCCTGCTCTAAAACTAGACCACATTCCTGAGAGATGCAGCATGGAATCTGGCCCAGTGTCCTTCCCCAGCTCTTAGCCACAGTATAGTTTAGGGTAAGAAACAGCTGCCAGATTCCACCCCAGAGGTGGCTGCATTTCAGAGGCAGATGAAGTGAGCTCTCCATGTTACCTACCTACCTTCCTGCCAGGGCTGATGTGGGGAGAGGTAGCCTAATGGTTAGAATGATCCTGGCAATCGTGTGATGTGGGATCTAACGCTTACTCTATCACTGACATGCTGCATGACTTTGGATACTCATCTCCCTGTTCTGTGCCAGTCAAACGCTTGGAGATCCTCAGCCGGAGCTGAGCTGAGCTTTAGCCCAGTATTTATCATTCTCCCGTGGCTGTTTCTTATCAGCTAAGCATTTGGAAGTGCAGTGGGGAGGGGAGGCAAGTTTATAGGACAGAGATTCTACAAAGGAAACGTGCCATACACCGTTTGCAGAACTGGGCCTATAATACATTCGTCCCAAGGTGCACTGGGGCATCTGTCGCACCGTTAAGTATTGTTTTAACGTGAAGATTTAGGGCTCTTTAAGCAGCTGTATTGTCTACACATAAGAAAGCAAAGACAGAGTAAATGTTACCAAGGGGGCTCTGAAGTGGCATGGCAAGGGGGGGGGGGAGTTTGAGGTATGGGGGGAAAGACAGGCGTGGGGGGAAGGGAGAAGAGTGAGCCATACTAAACCTAACTACAAAGGCACTGGAGGAGGCATAGAAATTGGCTTCTTTGCCTCATCCATTCTGCATTCTCCTAATGACGATATTGCTCTGAGGCCTGAAGCGCTCATGACAGAAGGGAGGGTTGATTGGGTGGAAAGAATGATTGGGGGGGGAAAGAAGATGGACGGGGTGGGGGCAGGGACAGACAGTGAGTGAGGGAAAGGGAAGAATAGACAGAGTGTGTTAGACCCCAGGGAAAAATAAACAGTGCGGGTAGGCTGGTCAGATGTGAAGAGGGGGATACAGATAGGGTGGTGGAGAGATGGACGGACCCATTGCGAGGCCGAGGGACAGACGGACTGAGGTGGGGGTGGAGCTGTGGACACCCAGATGGGCCAGCCGAAAGGGCGCCCTGGGTTGCCTGCATTCTGCTGTGTTTAGCAGCTAATTGAGTGAAACTGTTGTCAGCAATGTAATTAAAGAGGAACGCGTGCTTTCGGGCAGGCCTCAAACAGATGGAAGGCCCTTTAATTGGTAATTACATTCCCGCCTGGCAGGTGAGGCAGGAGCTGCAACCTGAGCCCCACAAAGCCTCAAGAGGCCTGAGCTCCTCTCAGGGGTGTTGCATGGGGGGAGGAGAAGGGGATACAAAGCGAGCTGTCCCCTGGTATAGCAGAGCCGGCTCTCACAGGATCCCCCTCACCTTCCATGCAGGGGCTGCCCGGTGCCTTCAGCCATTCAAAATGCAGGGGAGGCGGTTAAGGGATCTACACACGCTTGGCAAAGGGGCTCTGTAAACACCATCCCTTCTCAGCTGGCCCGGCCGTTCCCCGCAGCTCTGCCTGCACCATGGCTTCAGCCAGGTTCCTAGCTGCACCCTCCCGTGGCAGCTATTTTCCAGCATGGCACCGCTGCACAGGGGTTTCTCTGCCTGGGAGGCCCGGCAGCTTGTGGCAACCCCTCTAGAAACATTCCCCTCCTGGGCTACATCTGCCCCAGCTGCTTGTATCCAGCTATCCCTCACTAGTGCCCGAATTGGTGGTGCCTCTGGCATAGGCACGGCCAGCTGAGCTCAGCAGCATCCTGGTGGAGCCAGGGGGTTTGCCTTGATGGGGCTTGAACGCAGTCAGGGCCACGGTTTTCAACCCCAACTGAAGGGCAGCAGAAACATCCAGATTTCCTCACGCAGATTTCAGCCGCCTGTAGCACAGCTCCTTGAGCCTGGCGGAGCCTACCTGCCTCTTGAGTCCCAGTCCAAGATTCCTTGTGGCTTCTGGGCCAGCATCCAGGGGCTGCAAAGCCCATAGATCTTCCCTTCAGGGAATGTAAAGGGGATTGCTTAGTAGCAGAAGGCTGGCAGAACAGCCCTGCACCCCTCAGAGCCCCTACCCTAAGGGCAGACAAGGGCTGTTTCTGAAGGCATGCTGGGGGAAGGAAAGGGTGTGGCCAGAGTTTACCGCTCTCTGGCTATTCAGAACAGCTGCTCCTATGAGCTGACACAGCCCCTTAAGGCTGCTCTAGTTCAGGGACAGCTGAGCTAGGTGGAGGGACGGAGCAGCCTGAAGGTAAAGGACTGAGTGTCAAGCAGCTGCAATACAGCAGGCTGGTGACAAATCCTCCGTCCCCCCTGCTGCTTCCCTGGGGACTCTCCACTGGAGACAGAGCTCGGCTGAGTCTAGAGAAAAGCATCCGCCTGCCTGTCAAATTAGGGTGACACAGGGCATCTCCTCTGTTCCTCCTCCCGGCCACCTGTTCCCATGCTTCCTTCTGCCAGCTTGTGCAGGGAAAGGGCAGCCACGCAGAACAGCCCCCCTGCAGCTAGGAGGAGGCCCTACGGTAGGTACAAACCCCTTCCTCCCATCATGCGTCTGTCTGGCTGTCTCAGGTTGCCCCTATCATTAGAGCATCTGAGCACCTCATAATCTTTAATAGAATTAGCTTCACAACCCTCCTGGGAGGCAAGGCAGTTATCCTCTTCAGACGGGGAAACTGAGGCACAGAACAGGTAAGTGACTTGTCCAAGGGCACCCAGGAAGCACGGTAGCAGAGCATGAACGTGAACCCACATCTCCCAAGTCCTAGGCAAGTGCCCTGACCACTGGACCATCCTCTCTCTCCTGTGAAGCAGAGGGGGCAGGGATGCAGCCGCCTGTCACTGGGAAGCGCTGAGGCTGTGCTAGCTTGGCTAAGTAAGGATGCAGCCAGACCCATCTCCTGGACCCAGGAGGGGGACAGTATCAGAGCAGCTAACCATCCCATTCAGTCAGCAGCAGGAACTAAAGGGATCCAGAAAAGGTGCTGACCGAAACAGGGCGAGATCTGTGGATGAGGGTCCCACCGGGGCCTAGCTAACAATAATCCTTAGCTCTTCATCCACAGACCTCAAAGCACTTTACAAAGGAAGGTAACTCTTATTACAGAGGGGGAAACTGAGGCACAGAGCGGGGACGTGACTTCTCCAAGGTCACTGGAAGAGCCAGGCTGAACGTCCAGACTCACAGTCCAACACGCTGCCCTCCTGACACTGCTGGTGGGGTGGCTTGAGCGCAACCTGGCCGAGGCTGCACTAGCGTTGGTCGGGCAACACCGAAGGATGTTCATAGGCCTACGCCAGGTCAGCAGCCTCTTCTGAACCCGCCCCGTTGCAGATTGTGCACACTGACAGCACAGCAGCTCCAGGGATCCGGGGGACGGACGAATTACATCCCAGGCCCCTAGCTGCTCCAGCCACTTCTGACCCCTCGGCTCTGATCCAAGAGACGATGCGGATAGTGTGACTTATCACTCCAGAAAGCGACCCACTCCCTCCCCTTTGTCTGGCTGAAATGGATTGTGCTGAACAACAGCCTGTTATCGCTGCTCCAGCGCTGCGGCAGCCTGATTAAAAACCCAGCCCCGATCTCACAAAGGGGCTGCAATTCCCCTTTCTCTGCAGCCCCATTGATCTGTGACCGGCCGGCTCCGGGCGACAGTCGCTGGGTGGGAGGGAAGGTCCAGCGCGCTACGGATATAATGGCAGGTGGAGTCAGAGGTTGTCCAGCTGACAGTGGCTGCAGGGCCAGCGGAGGAGATCCCCAAGTCTTCCCAGAGGGAGTTTAGGGATGGAGGACGGGATCCCTTCCTCATTACATGGGCCATCAGCTCTGACACCGGCACCTGGGACTGTCAGCAAAGACTCACCTATTCAGGGCCCCCCCTTTGCTGCGGATCAGAGAGAGCCACCGAATTTTTTAAAAAAGATCGTGGCCATGCATCTGGGCTATGCACACAGAGCGCGTGTGTGCAAGCAGGCTCCGGGGGGGCCGAAGCCTCTGCTAAGAGAGGAGACCCAGAAGCAAGACAACAGTGCTGGACACAGCAGATGTTGTTGGATAGGCTACTTCCGTGAGAGGAAGATCTCAGGAGTGAGAGAAAAACAAACGTCCATTTGATCTGCACCAAGGTGGTCAGCCCTTTAGACAGACAGACAGAGGAGTGTACGTGGGGACAGATAGATAGAAGCAGAGGGAGTCACCCCAGAGTTATTGGGGTACAGAAGTGGGGAGTAAGAGATTATCCTATGCAGATAAAATTACTGGTGCAGACCGCAGGGGATGATTTGTGTTGCAGTGGGGGAAGCTGTTGTACTGCTCAGGAGTGGGGGGACAAAGGGAAGGGGTTTACCCATATCGCCTGGGCTCGTTACTCCTGGGGCATGACAGATATCTAAGAGGTAGGGAGATTGCTCTCCTCCTCACAGTGACAGAGGGGAGAGCTGGGGATCTGCAGCACCCGTCCCAGCAGCCCCGGTCCAGCTGGGACGCTACCTGTGTCCGACACCCAAACGCCTAGGGGAGAGGGGCCAGGGTTCAGCAGGCAGGGAAGCTCTTTGGGATTCACTGGACCATGGCTCGCTTGGAGCTTGATCCACGGGATGGGGGAGGCTGGCATCTTTCCGCTGACATCAGTATGATCCGGATCAGGTGCCTAGGGCCATTGTGAAATGAAGCTGAAGGCTGCCCGGTGCTCTGGGTGCATGATGGTGCCCTCTGGCATGGTGTAGCCCTTCTGGGGGGGTCCTAGGCACTCAGCTCTGTTAGAGCCCCTCCAGCAGGCTGGATTACTCAACACTGTGCCCTGGGGACCCTAAGACTATGGGACCCCTGTCCTGCTCTCCCAGACGTCCACACAGGAGCCGGGGGAACCCCGCCCCCACAAGGCCCTCTCTGTGTTGTCCTCCAAGGGGATGCGCGGCAGCTCAGCTTCTCCCAGGAGCCTCCCGCTCTTGGCACGGGCAGGGTCTGGCTTCCTGGGCGGCAAGCGGCGCGGATGGTCTCCATTAGCTCCTCAATCTTGCGAGGAGAATGCATTGCTGACGCGCGGCTGTGCAGCTCATTTGGGGAAAGGGAGGGGGCGGGGGAGGCAGGGGGCCTGCCAGCGGGGGAGTGGAGAATGAGGATGGAGTGGCAGGCGCGGAGTGGAATGCAAATCAGGAGTACACGGCAGGCAGGCCTGGGCCCGGGAGCCAGCCACCAGGGAGACGCGGAGTAGCTAGTTGGGGTGGGGGGGATGAAAAGGGGAATCCGGGGGTACCCCCAACAAACCCTCAAATCCTCCTTCAGCTGGCTGAAAAATCCGAGGCCATGGAGCTGTTAACAGTGAGGGGCCTTTTCCTCTCCCTACGGACACAGGTTGGCATTCTCATCCCCTCCTCGCTGATGGGGAAACTGAGGCACTGAGGGATCACCCCACTTGCCTGAAAATGCAGAGCGAGCCCAGATCAGACCTCCGGAGTCCCTGGCTCTGGTACCACCAGGCCACGCTGCCTGTCTCTGTCAGCTGGGGTATTGCCAAGCACTCAGACGGCGGGAGGGGGTGGTGTTTGCCAGGAGCTGGGGTCTGCAAGATAAATCAGGATCATCTGGACCATTGTGGCCCTCCTGTGGGATACCCCCAGGCTCCAGCCCGGGCAGAACATCGCTGCCCACTTGCCTGCCCTGCAGAGAAGCAACACCCCCCTCTTCCAGTAGCTCCATGTCATCTCCATTCTCCCACACTGCCCCGCCGGCCTGCCAAAGCCCCCAGGGCTTTGCCCCAGCTGCCTTCACTGGCCTTGATGCTCTCTTGAGCGCCAGCCGCCTCGCTGGAGTGTCCCACTCCTCCTCCACCTCCGCAACTCCTGTCCCTTGCAAAAGCTGCCCCAGTGGCTCTCTCCCTCAGACCCCACCCCGGGGATAGTCCTACCTTCCACAGAGGGTGACCTGATGTCCCGATAGTCGGGTCTGTGTCTTCTATAGGCACATATGAGCCCCCAACTCCCTGTCCCGGTTGTTCACACTTGCTAGCTGGTCACCTACTGCCACACCTGCGTGGAAAGGGTCCCAATTGACTGACAAAAGCTGATCGACACCAGCTGAAGAGCTGGCACTAGCCACAGAAGACTTGTGGGCCGACCACCTCCAGTGGGAAGGGCGAGGGCAGTGTCCGCACAGACAGCAGGGCATGGAACGAAGCCGGGCCAGGAGGGGAAATGTAGGTCGAGGACCCTGGGGCAAATCCGCTGCCCTGACAGAGGGGCAATGGAGAGGGCCTCAGATGTGAAAGGCCTCATTGGAAAGACTGACACCATAAAGCACACGGCCCTCAATGCTCCCTTCTCCTCCCGCCCCCGCCTTCTCTCCTACAGCTGGTTGCTTGAAAGATCCTCCTCAGAACAAAGTTGCCCAAATCTTGTGCCAGCCGATGACGGGGGCAGGGACCACATCCTGAGCCCAGGAAAACTTCATTCCCAACAGCCTGGCTGGCTGGGATACAACCCACACCTTGCAGGCTTAGGGAAACCACTCCCTCAGCTTTCCTTCCAGCTGAGGGCCTCTGGATAGCCTGGCTCTGTCGACCCAAACAACGGCAGAGATATTGGGGTGACAAGAACAGGATAGGCAGATACTGGGGGGTGCATGGTGAAGACAGACAGATATATAGATCCCATCTGTCTCCAGCTTCCCCCTCCATCTCTTCTGTTCAGAGCTTGCCGGAGTCCGCAGCACAACGGCAGATTTGCCTTTCTCTCTCTCCCCCCGCCAGCCCAGAATGCTAATTACAGCAAGCTGGGGAAGAGGTTTATTTTATTTTTCTGTCATTATCGCCCGGGAATGTTGGAGATAATGGGAACAGCGATCGGCATTAGAGGCCAATATTTCATGCGCGATCAGATCGCGGGGACGGCGCCCAGACAGTTATATTAATAACAGAACCGAACGGCATTCTAATAAAACACTTTTTTTTCCAGCAAGAGGGTTTTTTTTTGCAGGGCGGGGGGGTGGGGGGATGCCAAGTGGGACGTATTAAATTATACCAGCGGGCAACAACAGTAATAAGGTGGGGCAGGGGAAGGGGGGGGACGTGGCAGGCCCCCACCCCCAGCCTGAGACTCCTTCCCACACAACAGCAAAATCCAGCACCACCGCCAGCTCATCGCTGATCTGCAAAGAGTCTTTTAATTTCACATTAAAAGGACCCCCCAGCCCCGGCCCTCCCGATCCCACCCCTTCTCCCTGCCAATCGCAGGCGTGACCCCTGAGGGGGGAGGGGAGCGTGTGCTGACCTATGTCCTCTGCCTTCCCCCCCCTCACCCCGGGAGGCCATGGCTTGACCTCTCCATTGGCCCCACCATGCGAGAGGAGGAACAGCTGCAGCGCCTGGAGGGCTGGAAATGGCCCCCAGAAAGCGGCGCGGGGTCACGGGGGGTCGGGTGCGGGGCTGTGTGAAACTCCCCCGCTGGCCTTTTGTGAGCAGAGCAGCAGGGAGAAATTAGTTCCACAGGCGACTGCTGTGTGTGCAGAGAAAGGCGCTATTATGGATAGGAGAAAAATACACTGTCCCGGATTCTTTCCTCTCCCCATCGCCATGGAGACGGGGCAGCTTTCTGGATTTATGCATGGGGGGGGACCTCTAACAATAGCCCCCCCGCTCTGTGCCCCTCTCCTCCCCCCCAACACGCTCCCCCGGGGGAACCAGTGACAGATCCGCAGTTCCAGGCCTGAAGATTTCCCACTCCTCTCCTAGGGCCACCATCTCTGGGGAGGCTGGTTCCCTCAGTCCCGAGCCCGTGAGGGTTATGGGTTGTCAGCACCATCCAGGATCAGGCCCGCTGCTCCATGTGCCCTTGTCGTATAGGAATTGCCAGACTGGATTGCATCCAGACAGCCCAGGATCCCGTCTGCAACTGGCCCAGGCCATCTGCTTTTGAGGAAGGCACAAGAAGGCTCCCACAACAGACCTTTGGGCGCTAGCCTGCCTAGAAGACTCGTAAATCCATTCTGAGCAGTCCCATTAGCAACCCCATGTCCACACACAGACCCCTCACTCAGGTGTAGCAGCTGGTGTGACCAGGGGGGTAGGGCAAACCCGGGAGAGTCTCCCCCAAAAGCCACCAACCAAGCTATCAGCAGCGTCTAGCTTGTGCGTTTAGATCAGGGAGGCACCGACTTTTAGATCCAGGCTTGATTCACTCATGAATCCTGCACCTGGATTTGCACAAAGGGCTCTGGACTGATTTCACGGCGTGAGCAGAGCACCAGGAAATCTACGTATCTAACCTCAGCTCTGCCTCTGTCCTGGGCCAGTTTCATCTCGTCTCATCTCTCAGCCTTGCTGTCCCTGGCTCACAAAAGCAGCGGTTTTGGGCGGGGCCCAGCCTGAGCCACATTATAGGGCCCTAGTTCTCAGAGGGCAAGTGCTCGGCGTTTGGCGAAAATCAGGCCCCTTTAAGGCATCGCCAGCCAGGAAGCCAATATCACAAGTCACAAGACAGGCCCAATGTGCGGCTTGTTCAGCTGATTGCAGTAAAGGGCCTCAGCTGGAAGGAATGCTCCGCGCAGGGCACATCGCCGGGAGGTTACCCACGTGCGCTGGTTCACACACAGCTTGCTCAAGGGGGTGTCCTTTCCAGAGTAGGGGGGCTGGGAGGCGCCCCGGCGGGGTGCTGGACACTGGCTGACTGCACTAGGAATTGCAAGTGAAACCAGTTGCGTGCCTGAGGCCCCAGGGACAGAGACACAGGTGATCTCACGCCAGCGTGAGCGAGACCTGGGTGCACTGTGTTCAACTCCCAACCCTCGTGTGTCGTTTGCAAGCGGGTTCTCAGCCATCATCGGCGTAAACGTGGTATGGGGCATCGGGGGGAACCAAAACCCTGTGATCCTTAAGAGCTTCAGCTGCTCTTTGCAGGAATCAAGGGGCCAATCCTGAGCATATTTCACCCTGGGCCAGTCAGTTCTGCAGCTTTCTTCAGCTTACTATTGATTATTTCTGCCGTGGCAGCACGTAGCAGCCCGTCACAGACCAGGTGCTAGGTGCTGTACAAACACAGAACAAAGAGACAGTTCCCTGCCCCCAAAGAGCTTGCAATCTGCTCTTCACAACAAGCCCTTTGATGTCCTAAGCTGTCCTATGGCTGCGCTCTGTTAAACAGCTGCTCAGCCCCTCCCCAGAAGTGGTTGCTGCGTCCCACCCTGGTGACATGAGCCGCCTTGTTTCCATCCATCTGCTGCCCTCTGCTGGATGGATCAGGACCACTCATAAGCCCGCTACTGTTAGCAGCTGGGGGAGATTCTCCTTTTGCTCGTTATAGAGGGCGCCTGTGCTTCCGGTACAAGCAGAGCTGAGTTCAAGTGTGACAGGGCTGCACGTGTGGCACAACAACATCCATGAAAGGCCATGAATACGAGTGGCAAACCCCTTCCCTCCCCGTTCACAGACTGAGGCAGAAATGGGAGGCGGACGCCCCACCAGCTGGAACAGGGATATGCGCTGGCCCCTTAGCTGAGACCACACAAAACTTGCTGCTGTTGGGGCTGTTCCTGATGGGAGACCCAGGAATCAGAGCCCCAGTAACAGTCAGGCCCAGGGCAGCACGGCTGAGAACAGGAGGCGGGATAGAGAGAGCGCCATAGCAGGGGAGCTGTTTGCTCACCTCCTCTGCTAATGATGGGAGAGGGGCGCAAGGCAGGGGCTATTAAACCTGTTTTTTCCTCTGATACTAGAGTGGTGTTGGGGCAGATTGGGCCAGCTCCTGCCCCTGATACTGGAGGGAGTATGGGGGAATTGGGCCAGCTCCTGCCCCTGATACTGGAGGGAGTATGGGGGAATTGGGCCAGCTCCTGCCCTGATACTGGAGGGAGTATGGGGGAATTGGGCCAGCTCCTGCCCCTGATACTGGAGAGGGGCTGGTTCAGCCTCTGCCTGATACTGGAGGGGGAACAGGGGCGCTGAGCTCGCTCATTCCATCCACGGGGATGGGGCCAGGCCCTGGCTGCGCTGGGGAGGGAAGGGCCAAGGATGCACCTGCTGCATCGCTCCCCTCGGCTCGGGGCTGACCCATGGTCCAGAGGACACTGCTGAGTGCTCTAAGGGGGGACTGACACGGGCCTTTAATATCCATGACAGCCAGGTCTGTGGGAGGGGCTTGGGGATGAGGGAGGCCCATGCCGACCCATCAGCCCTGTTTTCTGGGACAGCCCCCCCCCCACTTGACAAAGTGACACAATAAAAGATGGGAACCTAATCCTTCCTCTTCGCTTTGATGGACCATCCGTCAGCCCCGCCTGTCATCTCCCATCACCTAGCAACCGCCGCCTGCCCGCCTTGCTCCCCGGGGCGCCCCGCAGAGATGCCCAGGCCCTCAACACAGGGAGTCTCCATCAGGGCAGCCCGGCCGGGGATGGCACCTCCTTAGTGCAAAGGGGGGTGGGCAGCCTCCGGCTCAGGCTGTCATAGGCTTGCTGGACTCATTTACCTCCCTGGGTGCTTATAAATATGCCTGGAAGAGCCTAGAGCCAGCCTAGGAAGCAGAAGAGGGCTGCGGGCTGCCTCTGGCTAATAGCCCCTAGAATCTGTAATGCGACCTGTACCAAGGCCATGGGACACACGGCGAGCCCCTACCTGGTGCCTGGCTGCCGAGACTGCCATGGAAGAGATGGACGTGCCCCGCTTGGGATTGGGAAGCAGGTCTCCTGGGCTCTATTCCCAACTCTGCCAGGTGACCTCGGGTGGGTCACCACACCCGTCTGTGCCTCTGTAAAAAAGGGGGAGACTTGCTGGCAGCCAGATGATGCGCCCAGCTCACCTCTTCCGACTGTAAGCTCCTCGGGGCAGGGACTGTCTCTGTACGATGCCTTGCATGCCAGGGCACGGCTCTCAGCTGGGATATCTGGGTGCTTCTGTAAGACACCCACCCCCATTGTTGCAATGGGGGCAAGAGCAAATTTGACCCAACCTTCAGGGGTGGTGACAATGGAGGAGGGTCTGCCCCTGTGTAAACTCCCTATGCCCGGGTGGGCAGTGGAGACCCAAGTGGGGCTGAGATCAGAGCAGGGAGTTGGAGGTCAGGAAGCCCCAGGACCCTCTTCCCATCTTGGAGTTGGCTCCTTCTTCACCCCATGTCCCCAGGTGCTGGGTCTCTACCTCCTCGCCTGAACCCCCCATTCACAAGTAGCTTCTGCTCCCCCTTGCCAACAGAATGAGCATTCAGCTGCCTGTCTCTTGCCTCCTGACCGGAAGCAGAGAGGGACTTGCCCTGGACTCCCTGCCAGCTCATTCTCCTGGCACCGGGCGGGGGGTTGGCTGTTCGATCCTCAGGCCAGGAACGAGTTAAGGGCGCCGTTTAATTCGTCCGTTAATCACAGTTACGAGGAGTAATGAGAGTCTCCCCCAAGCCTGGGTGTTTCTCTGCAGATTAAGCAGCAATTTGCATAGCCCCTTTATTCATCTTCACCTTCCCCTGCCGCGGCGCCTCGTCCTTTCAGACACAGCCAAGCGCAGCCTGCGGGAGCGTTTGACAAATGGGTTCGCGGCGCGTGGGTTTTTGGGGGGAGGCAGCGCGGGGGGCCAGGGCAGTGGGGTGACAGTAATGGATCGCCCAGGTGGGAAATAGCCCAGCACTTTTGATTAGACACGCCGGAGAAGTTTAAATATTCCAACCATATTTATTTCAAATGGGCAATGGGAAGAGACGGGGGCGGAGGAGCAATGGGGCCGGGAGGCCAAGCAGGACACAGTGAGCTTGGCTGACAGTGAAGGAGGGTGGCTAGATGCATCCTGCCCTGCTGAGCTCGGGCACCTGGGCATCTGCCCTGGTAAACCCAGGTACCCACCCGGGGCGTCTCTGCCCTGCCGCGCTAGGGCATCAGGTAGGATGGGGACATCTCTGCCATGCTAAGGTAGGTTATGGGTGCAGGGGACAGATAGGCTATCTCTGCCCTGCTGCGCTAGAGCAGCGAGGGGACGGGGCATTTGTGCCATGCTAAGTTAGGGCACAGGGGCGGGGGGTTGGTTCTCTGCCCTGCTGCGCCAGGGAGATGCCAGAGTAGGGGGGTGGGAGATCCAGCCAGAGACTAGCCCCCCTCCAGAAGAGTTCCATCAGCTCAAGGGGGGAGGCACCATCACGCCACCCGCCAGCCCCAGCCGAGCCTGCTAGCCCAGGGCTGGGGGATGCCCTAGGAAGGGGATCGTCTCGATCTACAGGAATGCAGGGCTGGGGCCTCTCAGGAGCAGACTCAGAGGCTGAGTCTCAGAGGCGGCCACTGAGGGCTGCCTACCAGGGGGGATCGAGCCCACTGAGGCTGACTGAGCTGGGCCGAGAGGGGATGGGATGGGCAGAGGCGAGGCTGGTTCCTTCCAGGAAACATCTGCTTGTCAGGGACCCCGCCTGGCTGGGTGAGGGAATGGGATGGACACAATCTTGCAGAGTCCACCTCAGGCAGCGTCTGCAGGCCTGGCGGTTCCCACATGAGGTGCGGGGGGTCATCCCCAGGGTGAGGGAGCCCCCCACAGCCCCAACCCCTCTAGTGCTGGCGAAAGGCCAGTTGAGGGAGCTTGACCTGGTGCAGCAATCACCGCCTAGAACAGAGTGGTCCGCTGCCAGGCCAGGGAGTAGGATGGGGAAGGGGCCTGACTGTGGAGGACATGGGGGGAAAGAGACGGAGGGTGGGGGGAACGACAAGGGATGGAGGGGGGGGCTGCTGCAGGCAAATGGTTTCCAGGGTCTTGGCTGCAGCCGTATCATCTGCAGGCCGTCAGGTCAAACCCACCCTGGGGAGGCAGAGACCCAAAGCTGGTTATGAGTGGAGGAGGCTTCGGTCCAGTTCCTGGTTAGACAGGTCGCCACATGGCCACCACTGATACGCTGATGCCGCTCTTTGCTGGAAGCCTCTGGTAGAGGCCCTGGGCTGGACGAGCCAGTTTGCCCTGCTGGGGGGCCCCACGGCCATCGATCCAGCACCTTCCCCCAGCTCTAGATTCACCCAGTACAACACAAGCGCCAAAGAGGGAGCCACTTACACCAGTGAGAGATGGGGGTGGGGGTACCCCCAGGACAGGGCAGACGGGCACTGACAGCGCAAAGGGGGAGGCAGCCCAAAGCACCTAGCCAGGTGGAGATGGCACCTTGGAGTCCCTGTTGTCCCAGTGAGGTGCCCCCGCTACCAGGATCTGGGGTGGACGACGGCCCTTGAGAGGATACCCTGTGGCCGAGATGGTGAGCTCTCTGGGACACGGCCTGTCACGTTATGATGGGATAGTTTAATTTGAGCAATTGATTTTGGATTATCGGCAGATAAGTCTGCTCAATGGTCTGTGGGAATGCTGGATGGGATGGGAACTGAGTTACTGCAGAGAAATCTTTTTTGGGTGCTGGCTGGTGAGTCTTGCCCACATGCTCAGGGTTTAGCTGATTGCCATATTTGGGGTCGGGAAGGAATTTTCCTCCGGGGCGGATTGGCAGGGGCCACGGAGGTTTTTCGCCTTCCTCTGCAGCATGGGGCATGGGTCGCTTGCTGGTGGATTCCCTGCAGCTTGAGGTCTTCAAATCTCACTTTTGAGGATTTCAATAACTCAGTCATGGGTTCGGGGTTGTTATAAATGTGTATGGGTAGGGTTTTGTGGCCTGCCTTGTGCGGGAGGTCAGACTAGATGATCATATTGGTCCCTTCTGACCTATGAGTCTATGAGTCTATGAGTCTCACACAGCATCTAGTGCTCTGGGGGTAGGACTTGGCAAACAAGAAATGACTGAAAACTGGAAGTGCCCCTGGGGCCCTGAGAGGACACTGACAGAGTCAGACCCAGCTCTGCTCTCTGCTCTCTCTAGCCCGTCACTCGCCTCTCCCCACCCCACACCAAACCAAACCAGGAACCGACAAGTCGCTGCCCAGAGCCCCACCTGCCTGGATTTCTCTGCTTGTGGGCTGCATCCCTTCTCCACCCTGCTCTGTTCACACTGGGAACTCCTTGGGGCAAGGTGATCTCTGTCTCCAACCACACACACTTCCAGGCACATGGCGAGCACTATTGCAATCACTACCAAAGGTGAGGCAGACACCACCCCCACCCGTTCCCCCAGAGGAGGGCACAGCAGGAGCTGAGCAGGAAGGTGTGTGTGGGGAGGGCTGGGGATAGGAAGAGGTTTCTTTTGAAACTTCAGGTAGGCCAGGCCAACACTGGAGGCGGGACGGAGGATGAACGGGACCAATGGGCTGGTGAGAGAGGACAGGAGGCGGGATGGCAGCTGGGATGGAACCAATGTCCTGCAGCTGGGAGAGTCGATGCAAAATAAATGGCCTCCAAGGGGTGCCCTCCACTGGCTGAAGAGCCATGAGGGGGTTACAGACCGTCCCAATCCCAGCACGGAGCTGGCCTTGGGGGCTAGGAGCCAGAGAGCACTGGGGCAAGGGGGCCCATGTTGGGCTCCCCCTAGTGAGGCAGTCCAATCTGTGCAGGAGGCGCAAACGCTCCTTTCCGGTCCCTGGCTCCAACACCTGCCACCGCCCGCCCAAAGGGGGTGAGGCCGAGGGGCTGGGAGGTGATGGGGCTTGACGTTAATTGATCGGAGCGGTTGCGGGTGCCTTATCTCTCTCCCCCTTCTCCTGCGGATAGCGTGTGTCCGCCGGAGTCCGCGGGGTCGGTGATTAATAGGGGCCATCACTCACTGTCCGGGCTGGCTGAAAGGCAGTGGGGAGGGGGTGGCCCTCCCCACGACTGAGATAACAAGCAGCAGGAATAATGAGCGGTGTCACTCCACTTTTCATTTTGATGGAAAGTCATTACGGGAGTCAACGCTGGCGACAAAGAGCCATGAATCAACTGCTCTGCTATGAAATTAAAATCGAATCGCCCCCCCGCTCCCCTCCGCAACCCTCACCCCAAAAGCCGCCCAGGCGCACGGCAGGGAGGGGGGCGGGGCCCAGCCTGGAGCAAGGCGCGGAGAGGGTCCCTTGGGAGCAGGGGCTGCTCCCAGCAGGCCGGTGTGCGTTCTGGGAGATGGGGGGATGTCACAGCACGGCTAGCCTCTGCACTCGCCATGGCTATGGGCCGGCTGGGCGCGGTAACAGGCAGCCAGGTAAAGCACTTGGCAGTGGCTTGATGGACGGGCGCCAGGTGGGGGGAGCAGGGCTCCTGTTGGCAGCCCCGCTGCTTGCCTGACTTCGTCTCAGATCCCGGTGCACTGGCTGGCCAATTGCTGTGCTGGGGGGCTGCTCCGGGGAGGAACACGTGATGCTCCTAGGATGGCACCCAGTGACAATCTTCCTGCTCAAGGTGGGGCAAGAGTCAGTGTGCCAGTGAGATGCACAGGGGATCTGGCCCAGTGCAGGGGGAGGGATCAATGTCCTGGTTAGACACACAGGAGAAGGGGCGTCTGCCCTGGTGCAGGGGGAGGGATCAGTGTCCCGGTGAGACACACTGAAAGCCAGAGAGCTCAGGGTGCGAATTCACATGAGGAGCCGGGTGCAGGTGGAGCAGCTTCCCCTGCTTTATTGAGCAATCCCATCCTGGAAAGGGCATGAGCCACAGTTACCTGCCTTCGCCCTGTACATGTCTGCTCCTTACAACGCACGCAGCAAACCAGCAAGTCCTGGCTAACGGAGGCCTAGGGAAGCCCCCTGTCCTGCCCCTCTGGGGCACCCTGGCTCCGTGCTGGAGAGCTACATCGCCGTGGAGGGGTCACAGGGAGGTGCCCATCAGATTCACAGGTCGCCCACTGTACCGTTTCGAAACGTCTGCTTCGATCTGAAAGACAGGGCCACAGGGTCAGGCCCAGGGTGCAGGGTGGGGGGAGAGTGATCAGGACTTAAACCCTGGATTACACATGCTGGCGGCTGTGAAAATCTGCGCACGCCTGAAATGTGTGCGTCGCACACCCTTCCCCATTTCTTACTAGTTTCTGAAGCTCCTTGGTTTTCTGCACCAGCAGGTCGAGTTTGGGCTCCAGGGCGCCCTGCTCCTCCAGCGCCTCCTGCCTCTTCTGCACCATGAGCTCCTTCTTCAGCACTAGCAGCTCTGCCTGTTTCAGCTTCTGGCGGAGGAGCTCGCTCACACGGTCCACGTACCTGCCCCACGAGACCCAAGTGCACCATCAATTCCCACCCGGCTTGGATCGCTCCCCTTTAATGCCACCCAGGACCACTGCCCCTCGCCCCCAAGGTGCTGCCTCTGCAAAGATTACCCCAGAGCCAGCTCCATCAATTCACTCTGTCACCTGGATCCTACGGGCCCTTCCCTCAAGGAGAAATCTCCACATCCTGACAGGAAGGGACGCCGCCACCGCCCTCCCCTCCCCCGAGCAGGCTGGGAGAGAGGATGGGGCCCCCACGCACCTTGGGGAGGCGAGGATCAGGAACAGGTGCTGCATCCGCAAGTTGGTCAGCCGGCCAATCAGCTCCTGGACGGCTGACACCATGGCAGCTACCTTCTCTTTGGTCTGGTCCTGCAGGATGGGTGGGGCCAGCTGGAACTGGCTCACTGACACCACGTCTGCCTCTTCGCTCATCTCCGTGATGCGCTGGGACAAGAAGGTCTCCAGCTGGGGAGAGACGGGGAGGGAGAGAGTGGGGAGTAGGCATGGACACCCCGCCAGGCTGGGGAACTCCTGGCCATTTGTGGAGCGTGACCCTTTAAAATCCCTTCTGGAGTTCCTGCAGCCCAGGAGGGGTGGATATGGCCTGGACAAGGCGCCCCTTCCCTCCCATAAGCCATGTTTAGAAAGGCTGAGCGCAGAGCTCCAAGGGAACAAGGCCCTTTACTGCAGGCAGGTTTCCAGGGAGCTTAGCCAGGGACCAGGCTTTGGGGTGTCGGGCTAGAGCAGTGTTGGAGGACACCCCACTAATGTCAGGACCCCACAGAACCCCAACTTCAGGCTTTTGAGCTCCAGCTCATCCCAGCTGTGCCAGGGGGCTCCAGGCTAAGTTGCCCCCCTGCCCTCAGCAAGGGGACCCCATGTGCTGCAGTGCCCATGCTCAAAGGGAAGGGGGCAGGGGTAGGTTAAGGTAGGTCCTTGGGAGATGCACAGACTGGCAGCCCTCCTGCTTCAGCTGCACTGGCATAAAGTCCATGAGGTCCCCGAGAGAGCAGCACCACCCCGGCTGCCTAGATTCCAGTCTGGATCGGGGGTACGAACAGGGGGCTGGCTAGATGACCTGTTCCCAGAGTGCTGCTGTGAGCTCTTTGATGCCCTTCAAAGCTTCAGATGTTCACGCACGCGCCCAGGGGGACGGACGGGGGCTAGTGGTTAGAAGAGAGGGGGTCGGGACGACAGACGACCAGGTGTTTGGATTCCTAGGTTCTGTTCCCTGCTCTGGGAGGGGAATGGGGTCTAATCGTCAGAAGAAGAGGGCCTGCAACTCAGGTCCCCTGGGTTCTATTCCAGGCTGAGGCAGCGTGTCTTATGCTGCTCCGTGACTCAGTTTCCCCAGGTGTATCAGGGGGATAGCAACATACCCCGCTCGCCCTTAATTCCTTAGTGTGTGCAAAGGGCTCTGGAAGGGGCAAGAGGAGGGCACTGGGTCACTGCTGGACTGTCCCAGGATACCTCCATCAGCTCGTCGATGAACTGGTTCCGGGTCTCTGGGCTCTCGAGGAGGGTCAGAGCATCAGGGCCTTGGGCGACTCCATCTGGGACTAAACAGGAGAAGCAGACAGGGTAGGGGGTGCTGGGAAGCAAAGCAGGGGGAGACCTCCCTAAGCAGCTGCAGAGGGCTCCCCACCAGGTCGCCTTAAGTCGGAGCCGCTCACTGCAGGGCTCCACATGCTTTCCCGGGGCAGAAAACGCACAGCAGCCGGTCTCCGGCTCAGAATCCCCAAAGTGCCATCCCACGGCGCCCTCTAGCGGCTGCCTGATTTCCATTCAGGTGCCAACTCCACCCACGCCCCGGGCTCACCCGGCTGGCCACGCCAGGGCCAGGAAGATCCCTGCTGGCTCGATTCCTTTGGGGACCTCTGCTCCCACTGCCCTGTCCCTTCTGAGCAACTTCCCCTGCCAGCTGCACCATCGCCCCCGCCCCGCCAGGGAGTCAGCCCCGAGCCCAGCGTGACAGCATCCGGAGGGCCAATATAGGCTCTGGCTACAGACGGGGAAGACGACAGCCACAGACAGGCATGGGGGGAGCAGGAGGAGGGGTATCCAAGGGTAGCAGAGGTCATGAACCCGGCTGCATGGTTTCCAAGTACATTTCCCATCTCTGCACCCGCCGGCCCCCCCACTGTGTTCGACTCCACCAACACTGCCAACAGGCAGAGAATGAGTAGCTTACCCTGGATGCCAGCCTCCAGCACGGTGATCTGCGCCGGATCACCGCCACTCCAGTCTCCCCAGTCCGTCCCGTCAGTGCTGGCTCCCTGCAAGGAGTCAAACTGAGCCTCCTGTAAGAACAGGTGCTCCACCCCACAGCACCGGCCCGCCAGGGTGGGAGTCCTGAGCTGCTCTCGCCTCGACTCCCAGCCGATCGCAAAGGTGCTTTATGTAGCACTATCCCCATTTTATAGATGGGGAAACTGAGGCAGAGGGAGGGACGTGACTTGCCCGAGGTCACCCAACAGGCCAATGGCAGAGCTGGGACTAGAACCAGGTCTGAGTCCCAGTCCAGTGCTCTAGCCACTAGGTCACATTGCCTCCACAGTCTACGCCTTCCCCTAGCGTCCCAGCCAGACCAGATACAGGTCAGCATGGTTATGACCCAACGGGCTGCGTGGCCGTCTGGCTGGTGGAGCACCCAGAGGGGGAAAGGGGAATACGGGTACAGCACACACCCACCTGTGGGTCGGGTTCCAGTGAAATCCCCCAGTCTATCTCCCCGGCCTGGGCTCCGTCTTCCGTGGAGACGCTGTAATCAACCCCCACGGGGGCAGGTGCTGACTCCACCCCAAAGTCCCCCCAGTCGATCTGCAATGAGAAGAGCAAGACGCCCCCAAAGAGAGGAGCTCTAACCAGCACCAGGGTGGGAGAGCATCGACAGGGCGGGCGGCCCGTGTGCTCTCTCTAGATGGCAAGTCCAGACTGAGCTGATCTCATCCCCTGGAGACGCCTCTCCTCTCGCTGTTCTGGACCCCCAGGCGCTTCCCCCGCTGCCTCTGGAAGATGCTGCCCACAGCCCGGGGAGACCAGGGTCGCCTTGTTACAAACAAAGGGCTGGCCCTCAGAAGCTGGGTTTCAGGTGCTCCCCCAACCACGGGTGGCTGCAAATCAGGCCACAAGTCTTAGAGGAGCAGCCGGTTCTCTTGCTGCCCCGGCACCTCCAGGCAGAGCTGGAAAGCGTGGAGAGAAGGGGAAATGACAAGTAACACTGTATGTTTACACAGCACTGAAGGATCCCAAAGCACTAGGGATGCCTTCCCCCACCAAAGAAATGCAGCCACCTCTGGGGCGGAACCAGCGAGCTGCGCAGTCTATAGCACTGAGGGGAGGGAACATTCTGGCCAAGGATGCAGGAGCAAACCCCAGGTCAAGCCATAGGACCTGTGAGCTCCACGCAGAGCAGAGAGGACCTGGGTTTTCTCAGGTCGCCACCAGCCAGTAAACTTGTGGGACTCAGCTTCTCTCCCTGGGGAAGATGCAGGGCTGAGTCGACCCTGCTGGGAACTGAACTCAGGGGTGCGGGTGTGTCACATGTGACGCTCCCAGCATGAAGCCAGTCCGGACAGCGATGAGAACAAGCCAATCAGGAAAGATGGTTGAGTTTGGGTCAATTCACTGTATCTGTTCTGCTGCCCCCAGGGCTCTGTGGCTGTATCAAGCAAGGCCCACTGGGCATTTAGACATGGGCCCATCTGCTTAGCAACCCACCTTGGGCCATATTCTCTTCTATTCCACAGCAACCTGGCTGGCACCTACCGCCACCTCATCCTGCTGCTCCGGCACCTCCTCCACCCGTGGGCGCACTACCACGGAGGGCTCCACACCCCTCCTCCACTCGTAGACGGTTGTGTTTCCGCGCTCCTGCACATGTCGCAGCATGGGTACCACCTGCTCCGTGGTGCTGGAACACACAACAGGGCTGGGTCAGTACCAGGGCAGCCGGATTTTGCGACCTTCTGCCTCCCCCCCGGCTTTGCTCCCGCCTGATGTACTGCTGCATACAGCCTTCTAAATGCCATGCAGCTACGGGGGAGCAGGCTGGGGTCTGCATCAGCTGCGAGGGCCTCGGCTGAGGTCTGACTGGGGATTTTCCCTGACAGCGACTGCCAGGAGAAGCACCCAGGACCCAGTTTGACTCTCTGGCACTGAGGTAGTGACCTCTTCTCCTGGTAATGACGCCAGTTGGATGTGGGTGGCACAAAGAGGGGGAACATGGAGCCCAGGGATGGCAATTTAAAGCCACCTTTATCCATGCAGTCCCAGCAACCCAATTTGGATTTAAACGAGGTCAGTGCAGCCTCCGATCCCCTCCAGCTGAGGGAGGATGGGAAAGCTCGGCTAGTCTTTGAGGCCGAGCCAGCAAACCAGGGAGCTCGTTTCTCCTGCGAAAGTCAGGAACAGGGCCTGGCAGCGCTCTGCCTGGAATGGGGTATTTAAAGATATGCCTGAGGAGCCAGGAAAAGCCACAATAAGCAAATTCCAGGGGCATTTCTCAGCCGGGAAACTGAGCAGCAAAGGCGGGTGTGAAACCAGAGAGGAGTTCAGATCTCCCGAAACCACTTACTGGCAGGACTGGGGAGGGAGGAAAGACACCCTGGAACAAAAGGAAGCCCCAACATCCTGCTCCCTCTCAGGGGCTTTGCACACCCGACACCTTCCTGCCCCGTAACGAGCCCTGCCCTAGGGCTACCCTGTCATTAGCCAAGTCGGTTCGGCACCATCAACACCCAGATGCGAATGCCGAAGCTCAGGGAGTCTAACGGCAGGGGATAAACTGCTGGGGAGGTGAAGGAGAGAAGAGGGACCAGTCTGCGTCCCCCCTCGGCCTGCAGAGCATTCCCCATGCGGGCATCTGGTTACCTCTGACACACAAACTGCACACAGGCCTGGTACAGCTCGATGGCTTCCGAGAGCACCTTGGCCCCGGCCCCAATCTCAGTCAGCAACGACGGCAGGTCCTTCACCAAGGCCAGCAACTCCCGGCGCACATTATCCCCCTGCAGCATAAGAAAGAGCAGGAGCGTGTTAGAACAGGGATCTGGGCAGTCACACCATCAGCCTTCCCCAGCCACACTGAGGGGTTAGCATGGGCCACCCGGCTGGGAGGATGGAGCTTTCCATCACAGCAGAGACCAACGGCTGGAGGAAGGAGTCCTAGAGAACAGTGGAATGCAAGCTGGCTTAAAGGCAGGAGACCAGCAATAGAGCCAGAGAGAGCTGGGGTGCGGTCACCAGGGGACAGCCCCTGAGTCAGACGAAGGGCCGCTGGAGCGAGTGGATATGATCGTCCTGTACGTGATGCGGAAGCGGCAGGTGGACACGTGACGAGAGGCAGAGGAACCAGACCCCAACGGATCTGCAGGGTGAGCAGTGGCAACATGTGCAGTTCCATGGGCACAAACCTGGCACTAGCAGCCTGGGGGCATGGAGCCAACCCAGGACTGGAGGGGGGGATGCCCCCTTCCAATGAAGCTGTCCTACTAGGACAGCCACATCCCTCATCTGCTCAGACTGACACCCAGGGGTGCAGGGCAGGCATGTCTAGGGTCCTGGCGAGGCCCCAGTGTCTGGAAACTGGACCCAGGGAAATGAGGAGGTTTCTGGGGATCACTGTGCAGCACTCAGGGTGTCCCAGTACCGCAGGGCTGGGTCACTGCGAAGGGCACTGAAGGCCCAGGGATCTAAGCGACGGGGAGAGGTGGCGAGCGCGCGTACAACTTGCAGGAAGGCACACAGGGAGTGCTGTGCAGGGATGTCCACGTTCCCCGACCAGGCCCGGCCCCTCCCGGGCACAGCGAGGGACTCACGGTGATGCCGTACTGCTTGCAGGAGGTGTAGAAGCGCTCCCTCATCTCGGCCGCCCCCAGCTGGCACTCCTCCTCCTTGCGGCTGTATTCTTGCTGCAGCTGCTGGCACTTGCTGATCTGCTTCTTCAGAGACGGGATCTCGTAGCTGACGTTGCGCACGAGAAGGCTGGCGAGCTCCACTGGGGGGGGGAAGGGAAGGGACACACGGAAGATTAGACACCGGGGGCACTGACCCTTCATGGAAAGCCACGCCAAGTGATGGCCGGCACACAGACTATGGGGCTGACCCGCAGCTCGCCGAGCCGAGGGCCGTTTGCCAGGGAGCCCCTGACCACAGCAAGATCCTCTCTCCTAGCTCTGACCCATTCCTCCCGGCCCCCACGTCAAGTAAATTTAACTCCAGTTCTGGCTAGGAGAGTGAAGGCCTTGATGCTGAGAATGGGCACAGCATTCACACCACCACTGCCAGGCACCCCCCACGCCGCCCTTCCAACGTCCCTCAGCCCTGACGCTCTGCTGAGAGAGCTGGCGCTGCCCGCCCCCACGTGGCTCTGCGTGAAGGACCCGTTTCTACTGGCTGAGAGGGGCTCAGACAAGTGGAGATAGTTGGGGCAAGGTGGCCTGGCTCACGGGATGTACAGCGCACACCAGCTGGGAGCTGATCCCAGCAGCTCACAACCAGAGCTCTGGCGGGAAGGAAGCAGACCTCTGGGGAAAGCAGATGGCTGCCACTTGCCAAACACCTGCGCATCCCACCGTGGTGAGGTGACGGTGCCTTACCTAGATAGGTGTTTTCCTTTTCGTACAGGGACACGATCTCCTGCCAGTCCTGGAAGGGGGAGCAGAAAGAGGGAGAGGCTGAGAAGAGGCCAAATGTGGCCAGAGAAGCACAAAGCCCCGGAGGATCTGACTGTGCGGTGTGAGAGCCAAAGAACAAGTTCGGGCAGGGCATACAGCCACTCTTGGGGGCAAGGTGGGAGTTCTGTGCTTGGGAAAGATGCCCAAGGCCAATCAGGCAACAGCAACACAGGCTTCTCCCATGCCCGTCTCAATGGTGCAGCTCCCAGGCCCCTCAGCTGAGGTGGTGGGCTGCGCACCAGGGCCCCTTTTCCACGGGGCACTGAACTAAAAGCAACCACCCGTCAGAGCACCTCAGTGGACAGCACACTGGACTGAGACTCAAGAGACCTGGGTTCTAGTCCTGGCTCTGCCGCCGGCCTGCTGGGTGACCCTGGGCAAGCTGCTTCCCTACTCTGTGCCTCAGTTTCCCCATCTGTAAAATGGAGGTGCTACCGATCTGCTGATGGAAAGCACTAGGAAAGAGCTAGGGATTCATATTTTTTCATTTCACCCTGGTGCCACCGTACAGGCACCAGACAGCAACAGCTTTTAACTGCTGTTGACTCCAGCTGGATTCAAACTGGCACCTTAGAGATGAAAGGCTCCATGTATCTCACTAACATCCAGTCCCAGCCCACCCTGACTTGCCTGATGGTGGAACCAGCTTGGTAAATTCCTGGACAAGCCCGACTGCCTGGGCCAGCCCACACGGGCTGCTTCTTCCCCACTCACCTTCATGCGCTGGGAAGAGTAGCGACCAAAGATATTTTTACTGGAGGCCTCGGTCCCTTTAAGAATGTCCACAATCCTCAGGCAGTGAAAATAGTGAATATCTGAAAACATGCAGAGAAAGCTGGGACGGTAGAGCCAGGGGAGCAGTGGGGATGTGATATCTTGCCAGCCGGGGCTGAGAAGGGGGTAAAGGACGAGGATCGCAGGCTTGCTGCATGCAGCTCCAGCCCTTGGCACTGGACCCTGGGGCAGTAACAGGACACGGGCGGTACATGTCACTGGGTTTCTGTCTCCTTTCTAAACAGGGATGTTTAATATCCGAAGCCCTTGAGGCTGGACTCCTCTGGCATTTTATACATGCTGTAATGGGCTTAATGAATTCAAGAGGTGACTGGGGGCACGGAGGGGGACATATAAGCACCTCAGCCCTGGAACGGACAGGCTCCCGGCCCTCATGTTACGGCGATCCCAGCAGCAAACTGCTAGTGGAGTCATAGGAAGCCAAGCGACTGACCAGGCCCCGAGCATGTAA
Organism: Mesoclemmys tuberculata; assembly: GCA_007922155.1. NCBI lineage: Eukaryota > Metazoa > Chordata > Testudines > Chelidae > Mesoclemmys > Mesoclemmys tuberculata. The sequence continues at coordinate 8,368,604 of ML675642.1, forward strand.
ACGGCCTCCACGGCAAATCCCCTGCATGAATGGGACTCACCCCCCCTGCTTCAGACACTGGCACCCAAGCCTGCACCAGGGAGACCCTCCCCCCCCCATGCTGACACAGTCCCACTCACGGGATCCCGAGAGCAGCTGCTTGATCTCTTCGCTCTCCGGCATGTCCTGAATGGCTGCGTTGATCTTCTCGCGGATAGTCAGCACGTGGCTCTGCCATTTCAAGTTGCAGTGTCTCCTGTCCACCAGCCAGTCTGCAGCAGGGACACATGGGCATTAAACACCTCGCTGTCCACCAGTGAGAGTGAGGGGCAGCTGGAGAATAGCAGAGGAAGGGCACTGCTGGGACATTTTCCAATCATGGACGCAGGGGACTGCCAATGGAAGGAGAAGTCCCTTGCCTCTAGCAGCTGTTCAGGGGCCCCTATGAGCCAGAGGTTCTCGGGGGATGGGAGGGGGCTGCATCACAAGCTCCCCCCTAGTCCTTGCTGGCTGTCTCAGCAGAGACAAAGAACTAACTAACTTCTCTCGTACTTCCCAGATCAGGGAAGAGGCATGTTGGTGTGGTGGGGGATCCTCACCTGCCACTGCCCTTGCTCGTTCTGGGGATTAAGGGAGGACTCCAATCACCCAGATTGTCAAGCCAGCACCTCACCCTTACGCTGCCCCCACTAATCTACATGAGGCCGGTGCTAACGGGGGCAACTCCTCTGAGGCTTCACCACAACAGGAGAAATGACGATAAACTTGCCTCATTCCCGACTCCTCTGGAAATCTGAAGGACATGGCTTCAAGGTGGAAGGAACCTTCTGTGCACACTGACAGCCAGGTGTCTAGCCCACCTCGCGCCCCACCCTCCTCTGGCACGTGCTCCTCTCTAAGTGCATAAAAGCAGGTACCCCAACTTCCTCTTTCTCTCCAGTTGGAGGGTGGGGATAGGAGCTAGTACCCTACCTAGCAGCTTGCTTGTCTGGATGTCAATCGGCAAATTCTGATAGTCCTGGTGAAGAGAGACAGACATTGCAATAAACAGGGAGAATCTGCTGGGCGAATAAAGCCTGACAATGTAGGTAACCAAGCCAGAGCCTGGCCTGTAATCCTCCCCACCCCAGCACTTCCCCTGCTACCCCACCCACACCCCTAGCATCTGCCATCTCCCAGCACTTCCCCTGCTACCCCAGCTCCTGGCAAATGATGCTACTCAGCTCCTGGGCAAAGATCTAGTCTGTTGCAGCACTAATCCAAACCCAGCTGCTCTACTTTCCTGGACAGTCTGAGGACATCTGGGGAGAACGGGTGAGGTTACGCTCAGGCAGTGCCCAACAAATGCATTTCCACTACTGTACTGAATCCCTAACATGAATAGCGAATGCCATCACAATGGCATAACAGCAGGGAGAACCTGAACACCCACGAACAAGACAACTGGATAGTGGAATGCATCACTGGTGGGTGCAACTGTCCACAACACGCTGGAGAGCCAGGATCCCCAAATCTTGTACAGATGAATTAAGCCAGCCCCCCCCATGCCTCCCTCAGAAAGGGCAGCATTATCTTCATTTTACAGATGAGGAACAGAAGTGACTTGTCAAATGACACAGCAAATCAATCGGTATCTATCTAGACTTTAATTGCTTGCTCCACGCTGTGCTTCTTGGAGAGGAGTTGTGTGGACTGAAAGGGCTTATGTTCAGGGGCAGAAGAGAGGGTGGCCTGAAAAATTAGTTTGCATTCTCAGTGTTGCCCCTGTTAGATATCTGACATTTTAAATGTTTTGTGCGCTGTAGGCTATGGGGGCGGGAGGGAGTGGAGGGGGTGCTGGTATAAACTGCTCCTATTTTAATTGTACTGATTAGGTTTAGCTAAATTCACGACTTATTTGGAAACCAAAAATCAGTGGAAGGAGAGGCGAGGAGATTTCCAAGGGAACCCTCCAAACCCAGCGCAGGGAGCGCACCAGACTGAGCTCTAGCGGTAGCCAGACCTAGCCTGCGGAACTCACTGCCACCAGATTTCTGAATGAGCGGGGGGGGGTCGGAGGGGGACGCCCCTGGGGGAGGGGCCGGGGCTGTGGGGGGGACACCCCCTGGGGGCGGGGCCTGTCTGGGGGGGGGGCGCTCCCACCTGCATGCCCCGCACTCCGGCCGGCTCCGCAGCCGCTCGCGCTCCTTCCTCCCCCGGCCGGGCCCCGCGCGCCTTGGCCTGCTCCGGAATTTGGCGCAGCCCCGCCCCTCCTCCCTTCCGCGCGCAGCCAATCATCGGGCCGCGACCCGGGCGGGCGCAGCCAATCCGCACGCCCGCCCTCCCGGGGCCTTCTCGCGCCCAATCCCAAGGAAGCGAAGTGCAACGTGCCGGCACTCCGATTGGCCGGAGCTAAGGCCGGCCCGCTGACCAATTAGAACGTGGCTGGGGCGGGGCAGCAGTGGCGACCTCTGGCCGGCAGGTGGCACCAGCGAGCTGTAGCCGCAGACCCAAAGGGGAGGGGGGGAAATGCACTCTACACGCATGCGCAATCAGGCTCTTGTGGGGGCAGGGCTGGCAGGGGCTAGCCATGAGCCTAACAGCAGCATTAGGGCACCCCCAGCAGAGGGCTGGGGTCTGCTGTGTTACATTAGCTGGAGCACATGGGCCAAGGGGCGTCCCCATCAGCCAGTCACCCTCCGACCGTGTTAAACCAGGGCTGCGGGCGCGGGGTACAGAGAAATCAGCCTGCCACGCGCCAGGGCAAAGACACCCGTGAAAACCCCGTTCCTCAAAGGGACGGAAAAGAAGGGGGCCCAGGCAACGCCTTTGAAATGTAAAGCATTGAGAGAGGGCCCCTGAGCTGGAGAGAGTCTTGAGTCTGCCTGCTTTAGTTACTGCCTCTCGGAAAGGTGGATTAGCCACACGGGTGGAAAAACACCATCAGTCGATGTGGGGAGCACCCGTGCTACAGCTGCAATGCCTGGGCCACTGTAGCATAGACCTGTCCTCAGTCTCTGAGTTCTGTAGTGGTCTGGGAGAGCCTGGAGGCGGATCTGCCATCTGGACCCTGTTAGTTAGCGTTGCCAGGCACTGGGTGGGCATGTGCCAAGAGCACCGTGAATTAGGGCTGGTCAAAAACTTTCCATGGAAACTGGTTTTTGATGGGAAATAGGGTTTTTGACTAAATGAAAATGACTGCTTTCTGTTGACAAATTTCCATTTTTGGTTGAAAAATTGAAACACCCACAAACTGAAATAGTGTTATTGGGAAATGCTGTCACCATGCCTCATGGGAGTTGTAGTTTGGCAGCCTCAGGTCGTTATTCTTCTCTGGGCTTCCTGGTTGGACTGCATCTCCCATGATGCACCACACATGGGGCTTCCATGATGCAATAGGAAGTCCATGGTGCATCATAACAGATGTGCACCGAAAGAGCCTGGCCCATAGAGAAGAATGGAAGCATGAGGCACCCAAATGACAACTTCCATGAGTCCCTGCAGCGGCATTTCAAAAATTGAAATTTCTCTCTACTTCAATTTTTGCCCCCAAAATAAAAGTTTTCAGAAGAAAACCCCCCATCTTCTGACCAACATTTTTGTGGGTGTCCTCAATAAATGGGGAGCCAGCCACCTCTGTGATTTTGTGTAGACGCTTCTTGTCGCTTCCCTCAAGAATTGATCACATTGTGTCACCCTGGCACACACAAAATAATAGCTGTTACAAGGCAGGTTGCTAGCTGCTTGCTGGACTGTTACAGGGCCTGAAAAATATTGCTTTTGACTTTTCTCCTCCTTCCAGTCCAATGCATGCAAATACACAGGGGTGGAAAGATTATTTCATTGTGTGTATTTTTTTAAGGCTGCCTTTAAAGCCACTATAAATCCTGGGCCGCTTCTTGGAAGGAATCCTGAGGACTGAAACCACTGGGCACGAGTCTAAGTTAGTTTGTGGCCAACATGGGAGCAATGTGAAGCCGTGTTTTAGAAGACACGAGGGACTCTCTCTCAGAGCTGCTGCATCAGACTCTCCACAGATGCAAGCAGACACCGTTTGCTTCACATTTTCAAGCTTTCCCTGGAAGCCATGAGAAGTTGACACCTACTTCCTTTTTAAAATGAAAGCTGGGATTCTGATGTAATCACCTGAGGAAACTGCAAGCCTTAGGGATAGGTCCGCAGTGTCTAATGCCTTACTCTGGCCCTGGCCAGGTCATGGGCCTGAATTCACTAATGGTTGCAAAGTCTTATAAGATCCTCAGAGGAAAGGGAATATATATTGTTATTAACAGTAATTATTTAGTATTGAATTAATATTCATTAATTTGCATGGAAAACAGGATCTCAGGAAACCAGAGGCAATGACTCCAGCTGGGAAAGAAGCTGGGGAACTATTCCAGAGTTTACTAAGCCACTGACTTTAATAAGGGAAAGAATGGGGCAGAGGCCCACAACCTCCCGAGGTGGAAGCAGAATTGTCCTTCCCTGGAAAGGCTCCCCAAAATGTCAGCTATGGTAATATTGGGGTGTCTGAGTGACAAAAGCTTTGTGCTTTTGTTCGATCGGCTCTGGAGCAACGTGCCATCTGTCAGCCCAGCAGGCTTCCTGAGAGCAGCTCTCGTCTGGCTAGCGCAGCACGGCTCCAGCCCACGTCACCGCTTGCTGAGTGGCTGAACTGGATTTGATTTGAGCAGTAAATAGGGTTCAGCTGTCAAACAAAGCGGCTGCAGGAGAATCCATGTGGGAAACTGAACAGGAAGAAGGCAAACGAGTCACCCTGCACGCTGGCTGCTCATGTACACGTACACACAGAAAGCGGCGTACGCACACGCATGGACACATGCAACTACTGAGTCGTGCTCACAAAAGGGGCTGTGTATCCATGCACGTTGCATGTGTATACACACACACAGTGCTATGCATACACACAAATGCATGCATGGATCTGTGCACACGGAGGTATGCATGCTCATGTATGCAGTCATGTACACACACATGCAGCTATCTATGCATATAGGCCCTCGTGCACACACACCCATGGTACCCTCACCTATGCACTTTCACAAACAGCCCCTGGCTCCTAGATAAAACTTGCATCCATCAAGCAGTTGTTTCCACCCACTCTGTTTGTAGCCTGGGGCTCCGGCCGACCTCTCGGTCACTGCCACACATCATGCCGAAGTGACGCTGATTGCCCTCCTGTGATTGGATCTGTCTCTGTGATGAATGGGGCCAGGCATCCCCCTCCTTCGATCTGCCCAGCACCATGTGTTCAGCCCCCAGGTGGCTGAGGTCTTTCACCTGTCAGAGAGTGAGACGTGACAGTGCCTGGGATCCCAGCAGCACCGAGAGAGCTTTTGGGAAGGGCAGCAGGCTCTTTTGAAAGGCCTGACGCAGGCGTTTTCCACTGGCGCCTGCTCCCTGGAGAGGGGGTTGAAACTAGGCAGTTCTCCAATAGGTGGTAAAGGGCACCCCCCACCAACTCTGACAGAGGAGGGAAGCCCCCCAGTCTCCCACTGGAGAAGAGCCCCCACAGACTATCACAGGGGAGGAGATCTGATGGACTCCCACCCACTCCAAAGTTTGCTTGAAGATGCCCACATTGGGGATCACATTAGGTTCCATAGCCTTTGTCAAGCAAAGCCCAGCTTCCAGCCACAGCCCCATAGGGGGGTGGGCAATGTGCAAGATGCAGGCAGCGTTGCCTGCATCCACACCCAAGCCAAGGAGCTTGGCAAGGAGCTCAGAGCCATGCAGATGCTGGCAACAGAGCAGTGAAAGCTCCCCTTGAGGGAACTGGGTTTTCCCAGGCAGAGCAGCCACTGGCAGCTTCCCCACTGCACTCTGCTCTTTCTTCTTGTTCGTGTTGTTTGTTCTGCACCCCCTGCCCCACACCCCCACTCAGTATCATCCTCCTCTGCACCCACCGGCAGTAGGAGCACCATCCGTTGCCTCTGGCTAAGGAATCGTCTCCAGATTCGTTGGCTGAATTCCACTTGGTTCCCGGAAACACAAATGATCCCAGCAAAGATTTACCTGGAATGAATCAGCCTCGCCACAAACCAGGGAGTCCTAGCAACCCCCCCACCTGGTGACTCCAGCTGCGCAGAAGAGGAGTAGGGTCTGGTTGGCCAACCCAAAGGCCACCCCCGCCCCTGCCCTGGTCAGACTGGTTTCACCATCTTGGTTCCTTTATTTATTCCCTGGATGTGAACGTTTCCGGGCCCGCTCTGTTTCCAGCACCACTTGCTCCAGAGTCCCTGCCTTCCTTGTCCACCCCTGCCCCACTGGGGAAGGGTTAGAAAGCAGCACTCACAGAAGCCTGCAAAGATCGTCAGAGAATCTGTATAACCCTAAGGGAGCTTGCCCATCTCTATATTACTTGGGAAACAGCACCATCTAGTGGCTAGAGCAGACACTCAGGTTTCCTGGGTTCTCCGCACGGTACTGATTCGCTGTGTGATCTAAGGCAGTTCTTTATGCCTCAGTTTCTCTCTTTATGCCTCAGTTTCCCCTTCTGCAAAACAGGGAGAAGGGTAAGTCCCTATCCCCTGAGGGGTAGTGTGACCTACTTCATTCATGGCTTGAAGATTCTCATATGGGAAGCACTGGAGACAGGCAAAGCATTATCCCTTGGCCCTCTCCGTGCATGAATAGCTAGGCACAAACTCCTTCTAGCTAGAATACCAGGGGCTGAAGGCTGGGCCAAGCATTATGGGATAGGCCAATTCCCTTAGATTTACAAGCCAGTCTCAGATTTAGTCCACAGAGGTGAAATGACTTGCCAAGTCATTTCAGCAAGTCAGTGGCAGAGAAGCCAGGAGTCCTCACTCCCCATTCCCTGCTCTAACCACCGCCCGGTCCTGCCTCTTGTATGCATCATAACCTGAGCTGCAGCCTTCAGGAGCTGTACAGTGAGCACACAGAAGAGCTGACCTATAAAATGGACCCACAGAAATGCTATTTTATGCAACATACAATTAACCTACTGAACTGGCTGCCGCAGGATAGATGAACGGATAAATAGACAGGGCGTTAATGAGTCAAATGGTGGAGTGTGCTTCAAAAGAGCACTGGTAGTTCAGATGATAAGAATCATGTCTGCAGGGAAACCAGCTAGGAGAAAAATAAGCAGATCCACTGACCCTCATTCCAGTGAGCATTAGGTGACTGCTAAATGGGAGCCAGGAAGATGCTTTTCCCCAGGGGATTGTGTAGCACAGCTGGGGGGAGCGGGGGTTATGAGGTCTGCACTTTCAGAGCACTGGCCAGCAGAGAAGATCAGACTGGATGGACCCCGGATCAGAGCTGCAAAAGCAGTTCCTGTGTAAGGGAGCTGAGATATCCCCACTCGGTGAATGGAAGGGGTAGCTGGCTTGGAGACAGGTCTGGGCTTCCTTCCCGGTTCCATCACTGACTCATTGTCAAATCGCTTCCCCCTCTGTGCCTCAGCTTCCCCATCTGTAAAATGGGGATAAGGATCTTGCAGCGCTCAAAGCACTCTCCAGGGATGGATATTGCTAAGCATGAATAGTGTTATAATCATGGCTAATACCAAGCAGCTAAGAACGAATGAGAGCTCATCCCCATGGTCTGAAATCCTGCCAGGAGCTAGGCGGGGCAGCTTATTTTGCAAGTAACCCAACCAGGCCTCATGCCCTCCAAAGCTGATCCAAGTACCAGTTCAATCCACCCGGGGGTGGCGATATTCACGGCAGCTTCGGACCCAACATCACTCGTTCCTGGGGGCTGTACGAAAAACAGAAGCTGAGCTTTGCATGATGGGGAACTGTTCAGATCAGCAGAGCTTAAGAACCATGTTCTGCTGTCATCTACAGCCACGCAACCCCGCTCCAGACAAGGAAAATCCAGTGCAGCGTGGGAAGCTGAGGGCGCATACAGCCCTACAGATAAATACATTTTCTGCTTGCAGGAGCTTTGCATGTTAGCCCAGTCATTACCCAAACACAGCAGATTGCAGAAGGGGCACTGCTGCTCCTGGGGCCATGACTTGAGTCCCTTGATTCCATACCCTTCCTCTGGCCATTGCTCTGATGTCGCCTGACAAGCCCGGTCTCTGCTGAGACATGGACCCGCAGCAGCAGAGCAAGGTGGGAAACAGGAGAGCCATTCGGCTCAGGCCTTGGATCACGTGCGAAGAAGGGGGCAGGCTGCAGAGAAAAGGAGAGATGGAGGAAGAAAGACCGAGGCAGAGATGCAAAGAAAGAGGAACCGGTCTGGCAACCAGTTTAGCCAGAGTCTAGTTTCGACTAATCCTTCAAAAGGAAAGAATAGCAAAAATACAACCTCCTGCTTGGCAAATGGCACCAATGGGTTTAACCCTTTACTGCCCACGCCTCAGGGCGTCAGGCCAAGCAGAGGGCCTTCGGGGCTGATTTCCCCCTAGGAATACAACGCTGGAGAAGCCCCTCTCATTCTTAACCTACCTACTTTGTTCCTTTCCCCATGCCCCAGGTGAGAGCAACCTGAGCTGCCTGTAAGAAGCGAGTGGCAGCAGCTGCCGAGATCAGGTTTCCTGTCATGAATATTCAGCGCTCCCCTGGCCCAGCCTCTGCCACTGTTTACTTAGGCAGGAGTGGCTGGAGCTCAGGTTAACCTTGACACAGAGCAAAAGGGAGCAACAGGTACAACACACCCCTACACCTGCCTCTGCATACACCTGAGCTGTGACAGCCACTGCCCCGCCCTCTCCCGGCGCAGCTCAGCCAGCCAGCCTGTCCGTCCGCAATAGCGCCCTGGAGCCTGGGCCCTTCTCTCCTGTCACTGAGCGTTCCCTGGGGGAGCACAGTGCGCCCAGCAAGGGACTGAATCGAGGTGTTTGAAGAAGCAGGTACGTTGGCCTGGGTGTTTGGGGAGGGAGGGAGCAGAAGAGGGAAACCTGAGCCCAGATGTCATGCCTCGGCGCCTCCATGAATGTTTCATGGATTAGCGCTGCTGAGGACGGGCCAGCTCTGTGGAAGTTGGGGGTGCTCAGCCCCTGGCAGGATCTGGTCTGAAGCCGGCTTCAGGAGGAGGGTAGCTCGGCAGCTCTTTGTAACCAGCCAGGTTTGATCACGGTCAAGGGGTGATCTGGATGGCTTGTGGGGTCGGGAATGGGAGCCGGAGCCTTTCCCCTCAAGTGGGGCCTGTTCCGATCTAGCACAGGGTGGCGGTGACCGAAAGCAGCTCCTATGGGACTGGGGATCCATTGGGAATGGGGGAAGGGCCACATTACAGGCATTTGGTTGGATCTTGGGGTGTCATCTCAGCAGGGAGGCCCAGGAGTCAATGGGCCTCGGGGACTCAGCCCTGGTGATGGAGGCACACGTCAGGGAGGCGTTTTGGGGGAGTGGGAGGGGGTTGTCTTGCCATTACTCTGGCTAGCCCTGATCTGTGGCTATCAAGGGCCATCAACCTAGCACCTTTCATAAGAATTTTCTTTTTGGTAACAGTTCAGCCTTCCTAGGTGTAATAGACAGCGGATAACTAATGGGCCACTAGCCCAATCAATCCCTGACTAGACCTGCTAAAGTATCTTTGGGGCCTCTTTGTGGATCTCCAGAACAAATGACAGCAGCACCTGCTCTGTTGAGTCCAATGGAGGGGACACAGAGTGTGATCCACAGAGCTTTTGGTTTATGCCTTGGTATGCTGATAGCCAAATGAATGCTAACGGGGGGTGGAGGGGAGGTGTAGAGATACTAGACATTTGTAGCCTCTGAAGGGTTATGCCAGCTCTGCCCTCACTGGGGCTGCAGCTGTGACATATGAACACCGGCTCCTTCCATGGAAATCTCTTGCATGGTGCAGGGCCCATTGGCTGTGTAGGTTTTGGAATGGCCAGTGGGAGCAGCTGTTCAGAGGCCTGGCCTGGGGGTTTATGAGGGTTGTTTAGGGGGTAAGTAACAGAGGGAGAAGAGTCCCATCTCACAGGGTGCCAGGAAGAGCTGTATGGAGAAAGGTCTCTCATGCCATCTGCAGAGCAAACGAGCAATTCTCAGGGCACTGAGCTAGTGAATCTGGGGAGGGGGTGTAATCAGAGGGATCCAGAAGGCAGAGATCTTAGACACTGGGAAACCTTCCCACACGAGGTACTGACCCCACCCCCATACACCCCTGTCTGGGCTCTGCTATTCTGCCTGAGCTAGAAATGTTTAACTTGCTGAGCTATTTGATGGACCCAGCCCAAGGTTACTGCTACTTTGCACCGGATGAGGCCCTCCCTGTCCCCCTGCTTCCAAAGCCTTCTTGTGCTGAAATCTCTCCCGCGCAGCTTGTCGTAACACCGACCTCTCAGCTCTCAGGAACCCTGCCAGGTCACCTTCCCTCGTGGGCAGGTGACAGGGCTGCAGAGGAGAAACGTAGCCCCTATTGCTGATGGTGTCTGTGCGGGTCCAGGACTGTCTCAGGCATGCTGTACTCAGGGAGGCAAAAGGACAGCTGAGTAGGGAAGCCGAGGGAGTTCCTCTAGCCAGCCAGGCTGGCCACGTCCTCCGGCAACCTCACAGCTCCTTGCTCTCCCGCGTTAGTGAATGTCACTACACACGACCATGGGTCCCATTCCCCCAGAGAGACTCACTAGATCTCAGGGCCAGGAAATGGCCAGGGTGACTTTGACTGGGACTTGGCTATTGGGGTCATTTCTTACATGGGAACTTGCCCTGTATGTTTATGCTGCTTGTGTGTGCAGGCACCTATCTGTGTGTGTATGTGCGTGCGCGTGCGTGCGTGTGCACGTGTGCAGGTACGTGTCCTTCTGTGGCTTTGCACACAGCTCAGTTTGCATGTACGCCAGGATCTCTGTGTTTGCACGTGTGCAAATACACCCCTGCCATGTGGGCATGCACTGTGCTCTCTGCGAGTGCATATGTCTACATGAGTGTCCGTGCGTACATGGGCCGACGTGTGCTTGGATAGACAAACGGCGCTGGTGATGGTGAGGGCTCTGCCTTCTACGGTTGAGAGGGTACGCAGCAGCTCAGTACAGGATGTCCTTGAGGCAGCTGTCTCACCTGGAGTGGAGGTCAGCTTGGAGCCTGAGAGGTGAATGGGGGCAAGCTACAAAGGAGCCTCCAAGGAAATGATTGGGCGCTGTGCTGGGAAAGGGACAACGCTGCAGTCCGGGAGTGTCCCTGAACCTATCCAAGGGTTTAACCTAATCCTTGTGAAGGGAACATGAGTCTGACACTTATGCTCAGCACCCCACCTCTCCCCCTTTTCCCTGCCCTCTGCTCCCCAATGGTGATGTAACTCCAGCAGCTGCCTGACGTTCATTCCAGAATGGGAGAGATTCCCCAGCAGAACCAGGCCCCTGAAGGGCAAAGCTCACCTTGCAGCAGACAGTCCCGGATAACACATCGGCCCTCATTCACACTACTTCCACCGAACACTGTGAGGATTAGCCCTTGGGGGTCTGGGCCCAAGTTTCTATCAGTTACGTAAAGATAAAGCCAACAATTGCTGTGGCTCTGCAGTGGGGTGACTGAGAACAGACACCGGCCCACAGCACCTAAAATCGAGCTTCCCCTAGCAGCAGGTGCTGTTCTGTAGAGCCATGACAAATGGACTCCGTGATCTAACAGGCCTTCTCCACAGTGCTGCATGCCTTCCCTAGCAGTCAGGCTGTTGTGGATTAATCAGGGGGAGACCAGTACTCCGTGGAGCTGGCCAGTTCTTCTTACTCTCCCCTCCCCAGCTGCCCTTCCCTTGCTGCACCAAAGGACAGACAGACCCAGGGAAGGCCACCCAGCTGCACCCATGTTAGGTTTTCCTGCTTCACTCCGGTATATTGCTGAATGTCTGCAAGATCTCTGCTGCTTCCCTAGGCCAGGTGGTGCTGAGTGTCAGGCGATGTGCCTATGTGCAGGACTCGCCATCAGGGACTGACCCTTCCCCCACCACATCCTCCCTCCTGGCTGCCACCTTGGCTACCGAGCGACTGAATGTTTCTGTACAAACAGCTGGAGGGAGCGATCAAAGGGTGAGATACACCTTCAGCAAACACCCGGCTGTGATCATGCCGGAGGTTGCTGCCATCCAGGAAAGAGGCAGGATGGAAGCCAAGGACTTAAATCTGTAGTGACCAGTGGCATTAGACTGGCAGCATTGGTTGGACCAGATCTGGGAGCCAGGCACCCTGGGTTCTATTTCTGGCTCAGTCTTTGGGTGACGTCACGGTGCTGTGACTCAGTTTCCCCACCTGTAAAATGGGGAGGAACGGGAAATGATTAGCTAAATTTCCACCCAAGGCAAAGAGCAAGTTTTACCACAGGACAGGGGCTTTCACATGGACAAAATGCCTGTAGGTACCAGAGTTGGCACGCTTCAATGTCATTGTTCAGCAGGATTTTCTGAGTATTTGCGGCCCGCTTTGGCGTTGTCTAAACACAGGGTAAAAGGTGGGGATTGGCCCCAGAGTGTTTTCTATCAAATTAAAACAAGATGCAGCAACTGGGAGTAGCAAAGAATCAGCCAGGGAAGAGAAGGGGAGAAGTAGCAATGAGAACACAGGCTGACCTGGTCAAAGATAAATGGGTTGGAGTTGGCTCTTTGTTGCAATAGTGGCTATAGGCCCCAGGCAAGATCAGGGCCCCATTGTGCTAGGCACTGTGCAAATACAACAGCAAACGCCACAAAGTGACAGCTGCGGGGGGAGGCCCATGGCTCTTTTGGCTTTGGTCTCACCAGAGACCTTGCTAAGCGTTAGCTGAGCTGCGAGCCATGATTTTCCCTCACAGCAAACACTGCAGCTGCCTCTTCAGAAACAACCGCCCGGGGGTACCGATGTTCTGTGGCCTAGCAGGTAGCATTTGGCCCGGCCACGTGCCAAACTCAGGCTCGGTTCCTGCTCCCTGTCTGTTGTCAGCAGCATATTTGGTCCTTGGGGAGGAAAGGGAACGACCCTCTCCCTCAGCACATTGACCCTGGGAGGCAATGGGCTCTGAGGGGAATCTCAGTCAGCAGGGACAGGGTCATGAGCCTGAGCCATGAGCAGGAAAGGGAATGGGCAAAAGTGGAGGCAAATCAGATGGCGCAGAATAATGGAGGGATAATGTAGTGTATTAGCTTGTATGTGCAAGTAACGCTGCCCTCTAATGGTTGGCCCACTCAGCCAGCTGAAGGAACTCCAGATGTAGGGTTCTCATCTCCGTTCCAAGGGAGGGCGTGGTGTAAAATGTATCTGATTGTCCAAGGGAACAGCAAACCTAAGAAAAGAGTCTGCTCACATACCTGCCTTCTCTCTAGAGACGAGCTCCTCTGCCACCAGCGGGGAGAAGCCGCCATGGCGGACAACTACAGCTGGTGGAAGCTGACCTTCCTGCGCAAGAAGAAGTCCACCCCCAAGGTCCTGTACGAGAGCCCAGACATCTATGCCAACGAGAACCAACAGGAGGCCACACGGACAGAGGCGGGGAGCGATGGTGGCACCGAGCGCGAATTCAATGCCCGGCTGGAGAAAATCGTGGATAAGAACACAAAGGGCAAACACGTCAAGGTCTCCAACTCAGGGCGCTTCAAGGAGAAGAAGAAAGTGCGAGCAACGCTGGCTGAAAACCCCAACCTCTTTGCTGACGACGAGAGGGAGGAGAAGTGAGGCAGGGGAAAGAGGGCATGGGGGAACGTGCTACAGGGGGACCAAGGCTCTAAGGCCCTTGCACATGGACCCTTCACGAGCCAGAGCCAGCCTAGATGTCGATTCTGTTCTGTCCGCAAATGAAGTAATGAGGGGCAGTTGCCCATGCTGTAGCTTTCAAAGACTTCGGTCCTGACGTGCACTCGAGCAGGAGAAAGGACTCGATACTTATTTAATACAAATAATCATATTTTAAAAAAATGCCACTGGGGGATCATCACAATCTGGGGGCACCCAGCCCTCGGCTCTGAAGCCTTGGAGGTGGGGGACAGTCTGACAACAGAGAACCGCGCAGAGGCCTCTTGTAAACATCCTGGCAATGCCCAAGTGCCCATGGCTAGAGGCAGTGGTTGATGCCGGAGGCCAGCGGACGGGAAGAGCCAGCTGATTCTCATCCACCCTGTTGTTCTACCACTGCATATAGAAGATGGCTGAGGAGAAGGGCTAGGAACTTCAGCTGGCTCTTCCCTGGGGGATTTCCCAGCAGCTAGCCTTGGCTTAGTCCACATGAAATGACACATGAAAGATAAGAATACTGGAAACTCATTTTAATACCACAGAGACTCCCTGGCCTAGGAAAGAACTATTTGGCCACAAGCAGTCACTGGCTAAAGTGCACTGGTAAAGCAGAACTGGGCATAAGACCTGTGATCTTCATGGCCTGCATAGCAGCATTCAGCCAGCTGAGCTAAAGGAGAACCACCCTTAGCTGTAACAATAGTCTCTCTTGGCCTCCAGCTACTATAGAGCAACTAACACTTGGGTGGCTCTGAGGTTCCAGCCAACAGGGGGAGAGGGGGGACATGGACAGGGATGGACAGAAACTGGGATAAAATGACTACAGATTCCACTGAGAGGAGAAACTGCTGCAAGGGGGTGAGTCTGGGGTTCTAGAACAGCGTGACCGCCCTAAGAGCTTATTTTCTTTGACTCACTTTCTTTCACTGTATTACATTGGTTGATGTAGAAACCCGCTGGAGTCTGCTAGAGTAACTCTGTAAGAGGGGAGGACAGAAGGTCTAGTGGTTAGCACAGGAACACCAGGAACGAGAAAGCCTGGATTCTATTCCCACCACTGACTCTGTGCCTCAGTTTCCTGCTATGAGCAAGAAGGTGCCATCTTTCAAGTCACTTTTCTGACCAAAGCCTTACTTTTAATTTTCCTTTTACACAAGCAAAAAAATTTTAAAGGACACATTAATATTCCCAGTAACTAAAATTAAAGGTTTTTTTTAAAAACTATTTTTCCTGCATTCATCTGCCTCTGCATGGCGACCAGCCACACATATCTGGCAGCCCAGGTGGACTTTAGCAACAGAGATACTAATAACTCACTCATCTAGCCATTTTGCACTCATAAAATGCATGTTTGCTGAACTCTGTCCACGGGAGCACCTGCTGAATTCACTTCGTTTCTGACAGACATGCCTGAAGCAACGACGTAGAATTCTCCCTCCCTCTCCCCGTACATTGGATTACTAAAGGAAAAGTTTGCTAGCCCTTTTAATTTCCAAGAGCCATTTGGCTTCTGACACTTTAGAGGCCTTGATCTTCCTGGCTGATGCTTTCTTCTTGTTCAGAATCACTGATTCAGTGTGCATGGGCAGTTAAAAGGTGAACTATTCCCCATGCCGTTGAGACTGAGGTTTGGCCACCATAAGGAAGACATAGGCCATTGCAGTGGCTTATGTGGGAGGGGGGGAACACCTAGCACCCTTAAGAGACAAAACATGCTTGTAGCTCATAGTTAAGGCTCGTCTCCAGAGTCTGAAGTTGATTTGTTTTTTGAAGATGCATCTTCTGTGTTTGTAAATGTTCTTTGTTAATAAAGAAACCTGAAAACAAAGGGGGCTCCATGCTTGATCTGGGAAAACACTCCAGGGCATGGATCAGATTGAAAACTGTCCTGCTTGGAAAGATTGAGGGACACTAACTCCCCAGCATAGGAAAAGAGCACGGGTGAAACAGTCTAGAAATTAAGGAAAATGGTATTCCCTTCCTTGCCCCCAGCTATAGGTGATGGAGTCTTCAGGCCAAAGAGTTGCCATTGTGGAATCTAGGGAATGCTATCCTCAGGGCTCTCTAGCTACTGAGGTTGAGTGTGCATGTAGACGTATTGAGGGAGCTCCGGAGACATGGGCAGTGCTCCAGAAGAGGATGCATTCATGAAGAGATCTCCAGCATCTCCTAAGAGGGATGCGTTCAGGCAGGGGGATCTCCAGCTGCCCAGATACACCACTGCAGCCAAAGCTGTATCCACACACACACACACACAGCCCTATAGTTCCATCTCATGTTACCAACCCCCAGCTTGGACTTCCCCCACTGCATCTCCTAGTGCCAGGAATCAAACCTGCTGCCACAGCAGAAAGGAGGGCAAAGGAGAAGGAGAGAGAGGTGAATCAAGGGCCCCTCCTTGCCTGAACATTGTGATCAACACAAATAGTTTGACAGGGAAGCTCTAAAACAAAATTTTTTTATTAGCAGGGAGTGGCTGAGCCTGAAAGGAAAGAAAGTAGCGACCTTCCAGTTATTATAAAGGCCATATTGTCCCACCAGCTTTGATTCAGCCAACCCCCTCCTCAATAATTAGTTGCACCACAAACACATAGCCCCCAGATAACCCAGGGATATTATGTTCCTCAGCAGCCTCCACCCTTACAGTTTGTTACCAAAATAAATAGAGGAAGAATTCTGCAGACACACAAGGTGTTTCTTTGTCCCAGACAAGAGATTAGTGAGAACCAAGGCTCCTTGAGCAGGTGGGTGGAGAGAAAGAAGGATCTAGCTATTGGCTAAGACCTATCGGGATGGAGAAGGAAAGGCAGGAGATGCAGCTGGAGACCTGTGTACAGGGCAGCCTTTCCCATAGCATCTGGGCACTTGCAACACTATTTTAAAGCAAAATTCAAGCTGCCCATCATCGGTGGCTGTGAAGCCAAACGTGTTGGGAATTTACTCACCCTTGTCATTAGCCACTGTGAGTAGAAAATCCTTGTCCATTTCCCCCATGGTCAGATTCACCACAGCTGCCTAGCTGTCCTCAGCCCGACAAACCAGCTTACAATCAGCTACATACGAGTTACAGCAGCTTAAACTGAATGGCAAAACTGCAATGGAGGGGGGAAAATACTCTCATCACTTCATCTTCTACTAAATATGATTACTTGGCTAACGGATTTTGAAAACACTTTGTAAAAATTGGGGTCTGAAACTGTTCAACAGTAAGTTCAGCTGTCAGCTTAATGGGTTTGTACAGCACCCAGAACTGTGGAGTCCAGATTCAAGACTGGGGCTATTAGGCACCACTGCCATACAAATATGGGGAGAGGCGCAGTGGAGCTGTGAGCAGAGACAGACAACAGCTGTCTCCTTCCACTCCTTTAAGGTAGGTTCTGTATTGTGGGAGAGTTTCTTGCTTCATTTTGTTCATCTTTGCACTACTCTTTCATCAGTCCAGGCCAGGAGCATCCAATGCCTCTGAAACCTACTCTTTCCTGTGTCTCTGTCCACAGTTCTGATCCCCCATTCATCTAGACTGTTTCTCATCCCAATCAATGATCTAGTAGTCTCGGGGGCTTACACAGCTGCCTGATTCATGGCAGTGGAGTAGGAAACATTTTCAGTTATTTTAAGGATACTACTTTGAAATGTTCTCATTTTAAAATACCCCTCTCTGTGGTAGCTATCTGGCCCCCGTCTCCACCGTATCTGAGCACCACCATCTTTAACATATCTGGCTTCACAAACCCACAAGACGCAGAGCAAGGCTGTCCTCTTGGTTTACAGCTAGGAAACCAGGGCCCAGGGAGACGAAAACCCAGACCTTCAGACATATGTCAGCACCCCATGCCCATCAATCTCAAGGGGGGTTAGGTGCCTAAATATCAGTGAGGATCTGGGCCCAAGTGACCTTCCCCAAATCACTCAGGAAGTCTGTAGCAGTGCAGGGAATTGAACGCAGGTGTCCCACGGCCCAGACATGTCCTAACCACTGGGTCATCCTTCCTCTTTCAGAAACCTATGTAATCTGATTCCATTTCCTGTAGGCGTCTTGGGCAGCAGCAATAGAAAGAGCTGCGCAGAGTTTTGCTTAGTGTTTAAAACCCAAAGACGTTACTCAAATCCCAATGATCTAACCCTTTCCCTTTTCAAAGTGGCTTCACAGATGCTCCTTAACTCTCTCTCCTGCCCCCTCAATGCAGGCAAGTACTATCGCAATTTTACAGATGGATGAACTGCCACCTGCAGAGGAGGGAGGGATCCCTCCAAGAGTGCTCAGTGACTCACTGGCAGGGTTGCAAACAGCACGCAAGGACCCTGCCTCCTAGTGAACTAGGCCTCACTCCACAAGTCAGAAGATCTGGATTCTAATCCCAACAGTAACACAAGATTACTGTGGTTATAGCAGGGGGCTGGAGGTCAGGATTCTGCGGTTCTATACCCAGCTCTATGACAGACGTGCTCTTGGGCACGTCTTTTCACCTCTCGGGGAAATGGAGATCACCCATACGTGAAATGCCATGAGACCCCCTTGGAAAGGGGCTATGGAAGGTGCAAAGCATTTACAACCTCAAGCCATGTCAGGCAGAAGTTGCCACAGCAACCACTGCAACTGCTGGCAGCAATAGACAATTTCTCTCTCCGTCACTTGTTCCTTTCACTGTGAAATAGCCCAGGAGGGGTGGAGGCAGCTCACAGCTATTCAACCTGTGTTGGAAACCAAAGCTGTGTTGGTTACTGTCTCTGCCCTTGGGACTCCCCGAGTCCCTCAGCCCAGCGTGGTGAGACACCCTCCCCTTCCCCTGCGGCAATTCAAGCCCTTCTCCCTGCTCTGGGCAGACAGCTGGCCCTCAGGCTCTGCCATGTTCCTCTGTGTTTAGTTAGCAGAGGGTGGGGAGAGTGACTCACTCCCATGCTATTGTTGCTGGCTGATTTTCAACCCCCCTTCACATAGAGCTGGGATCTCCCCTCTCCCTCAGAGCTCAGCTTGGTGCTTTTGGGTCATGCTTGCCCCTGCTCAGAGCCAACCTGCGTCCCACTGCAGGCCCTTCCCACACTGCGCCCAGACATACCCACAGAATTTCTTCTAGGTTGACAATACTGCCCTCTCCCACACATTTGGGTCAGAATTTAGGGGTCCCCCTTCTCTCCAGCTTTCCCTCATCTGCACCAGTCCCCTCAGGCATTAAAAGACTAGCTGCAGCATGGAGCTGCAAACTTTCATTCGAATACGAACGATTTAAGCCTATGCAAATGTCTGCTGAGAGTGAAACTCACTCCCTGCTGTACACCTGAGTCCTCCAGCCTCCCATCCCAGCACCAGAATGGGCCAGGCCTGCCATGCCATTACAACCCACTGCACCTCTCACATCCTAAGGGAGTCCCAGGCAGGTGACCCTCCCCCCCCCAAGTGAGTTCAGGAGAGCAGCAGATCCGGAAATATGGCCAGCCTGTCAAGGGAGGGGGCAGCACGTATTAGAAGAGGGGATATTCTGCACACACAGAGAGTAAGCAGCAGCAAGGAAAGCTGCCCTTTGAATGGCCTGGCTTTAGCTGTTTCGAATGGGACCTGTATTTTGATGAGAACCACCCAACTTTTCCGCTCACTCCCCTACCAAGCTTGCTGTGTGCAGCCTTGGGGATTTTAGGCACCTGCTACAATTGAGGACCGTGAAAGCGGTTAGAGGATATGTAACAAACACACACCCCTTCGGTCAAACATGTACCAATAACCTATAGTTAAGGGGGAACGGCCCAGTCAGCCTGCCACACCTGCAGCTGGAAAAGCAACACCCTGATTAGCTCTGCAGCAAGACCCAGGCTGATGAAGGCACTCATGGCAGGACGGCTGTTTCACCTGTTCTCCTCCCTCCCCCACCTCCCACTTTCCCTCCCTGACGTGCGCCAGGAGGAAGGGTCATGGGTGCTGCTCCCAGCATGAGGGGGGCAATTGCTATACCAGAGCAGACCAACTTCTGAGCGCAGCCAGCACCAGGCCAAACACCCTGCGCAAGGAAACAGAAGCAGCTTAGCTTGCAGCTCATCGCCATGCGGGAGACAAAGGAACTCAACAGCCACAGCCCCATTCTGATCCTTTCTAAAAAAAAATCCACATAGGGTGTGTGTGGGGGGGGGGGGAAGCGTGTCTCATTGTTCACAAGTGGTTATAGCTGACAAGCACAACCTGGAGACAGTATGGTGCGTCCCAACTGCAGTAAGTGTTTTGCTTTTTGTCTTACGCAGTGCTGAGGTGGCAACGGAGGTGGAGGGGGAAAGACGGGCAAAGGCAGGCCTAGGCTAAGGTGAAAATGCTTAGGGCTCTCACACTGCTGCATGGGAATCCGGCCACCCCAAGAGAAACAGCCCGGAGATCCTGACCCCGATTGGCTGGGGAGGAAGCAAATGACTAAGAATGCAAATATGTGCAAAGAGCTGGGAGAGGGCATGGGTTATCAGGCCACAGTTTCACTGGGACACAACCCAAGAAAGTGAGAGCAAACTTTGGGGGGGGGGGGGGGTTGAGACGGAGGACGACACAAACAACCCACATTCCTGGCAAGTTTCAGCTCATTGGCTGGGAGACCAGCTCCCCCTGCTGGGGTTACAGGCACTTGGCACCGCCTGTTTGCCAGGGGAGGGACTGAAAAACAAACAGCACCCCCCAAACTGGAGAAACAATACAAACTAGTCCTCTGTCACCTCCTGAGGCATTTCTTTCCCCCTCTTTAAAAACTGTAACACGTAAGTTAATGTTAAACCAAATCCCCTTCCAGTTTCACTTGTCAGCTTGGACTTTATTTGTGAGTTTATACAATTACTGAGACTTTACACAGTAGCACTGATAACAGCAGCTCAGAGCCCAGAGGCAATGCATTGGCGAGAGAGGGCCAAGCCAGGCTGGAGTCTGGCAGCAGAACATCCCTATGCACAGAGATTATACAGATCACACAGACACACACATTACCAGTAACATGATTGCTCCGTTTGGATCCGGAATTGGTTATGTTATTGCACTCAAATAAGCGCTGGACAAAAATTAACACCTGATTACAGCTAATAAACACGCCACAGGTCTGTTCCCCTTGTCATGTTGACGCTTGAAGACTGGCAGGTTAAAACAGGGAGGCCTTCTGGTAGCAGACACCTGAAGAGGCCCCTTGGCAGGCAATCAACAAGAGACCCCAAGAGTATTACTAGCCAATGGCCTTTCTCAAATGAGTTTGGTGGATCTCAGCCCAGTTCCCTGTGAACCAGCATTCGCATGCCAAAAGCCACTGCAGTGGGTATGAACTGCCCCCCATAGACACACACTTCACTGGCAGGCTCAGCAGAGGAGCCAAAGATTAAATGAGATATGGAGACTGAAGTGCCCTCATGTCTGGAGTTTTCCCTTTATGTCAGGGAAGCTCATGCTGGAACAGATGGAGGGCTTCAGTCTCCAGGGCTGCCCATATGGCACCTCTGAGCTCCCCTAAATAGTCCCTGTTTCTATAAAAGTTAAGACTGTTGTCCTATGAAGTGCAGGAGCAAGGGGGCAATGCCCCATCCTCCTCCACTCTGGGGAGGCAGAAGGGTACTGAAAATATCCCGGGGCCCTGTGTGAAATGAGGAGACTGAGACCCCCTGCTAGCGCTTGGCCTTCAAGGGGCAAGCCTCTCATACACCCAGTTCCCCTCTCCCTTGTGTGTCATGGGTCCCGTAGGGGCAGTGGTGTCCCGGAGGTGCCGGAAGACGATGCGGTCATGTAAGCGGTTAGTTTGGCCCTGCCAGAACTCCACAACATCTGGTTTCAGGATGTATCCCCCCCTGAAGGAAAAATAGATGCTGTTAGAGAGGACCATGCAGAGCAGCAGCCTTCACACAAGGCCAAGTGGGACCAGAAAGGTCCTGTGATGCAGCAGATAGAGCTGAGCTTTTATGCAGCACACATCACAACAGTGGCTCCTGAAAAGGACATGAAGCCTCCACACACCTGAGCTCCAAGGCCAATGATGTTCACAGCTCTGCGAAGCACATGATCTTCCCGCAGGGAACAACTCAAACGCAGGCCTGTGTGCACCCTAACTGACCCCTGAAGCATCCTTTAAATAAATCCATGCTTTGTTAGGAGGTGGTACTCAACTGCACGAAAGCTTTAGGTTCAAGTCAGGCACCTGGCCTTTACTCTAAATCTAACACTCATGCTGCATGGCAGCATTTGGCAAGAGGGAGAGTCAGCAGGTACGTTATGAGATATACCATCCTTTGGAAAATTAAACCTAGGTGCTGTCTGTCCATCTCTACCCAGCCGGGAAGCTGAGATTTTCTGGCAGTTTTAAGGAGACCAACATCCCCCCAGCTTCTAGTAGCCAAGGCTGTGGCTACAAATGGGAAGGGACACCAAGAGAGGAAGTGGACTACCTAGCTTACATAAAAGCTGATTTTAACCACTCATCACCACTCACCAGTACACTGGCTTTGGCACCGTGGCATCCCGGTACAGCTCTTCCAGTTCTGTGTTCTTCTTCCTTAAATACTGCAAGGGAAAGGGAAACATTCTGAAGGCCTTGGGCTTGCTGCCATGGAGCACATGTGCAAAACGCAAGCAAAGCAAGGCTGTGGGCTCTCCCTGTCCCCAATAGGAGACACCAGGACATGTAGCGAGGAACAAAAGTCCCTGGGGAAAGCTCTGAGACACCAAGGGACAGGAATCTGCACAATCCAGCCCACCCTCAAGTCCCACTTCTCCTCACCTCCCTGTCAGGAACCACTGTGCTCTGGCGACTCACAACTGCCCCGATCTGGCTGCTGTGGGGCCTGGAGTGGAAATAGTGCTCCGATTCCTCTGCCGGGAGTCTCTCCACAGGGCCCTCAATACGCACCTGCAACAGCCACAGTAAGATAGGATCTGCCCTCAGGAAGGGACCCGGGGAGGACACCAAGCTCATTCTGCCAACAAGATTAGGGTCCAGGTTTCCATGAGGAGAAGGGTGGGACATTAATCTATCCTCCCTCTGGAGATTCCCCAATTGTCAAGTGCTCGCTCCGAACCCCTGTTGTTATACCAGGTGATCATCAACCCAGGCATAAGATGGGGATGAGCTAGAGGCAATCTGAATCGCCATCACACCTCACAGGGTAGAAAGAGCTCTAATTCCTCTCCAGAACCCAGTTCCCCTGAAGGCATCCAAGTCACCAACCCCTACCTCAGGCAGGGTCAAATTGGGAAGATCTAGAGAACCCACCTGAGACCCACTTAGAACTCAGTTGGTTTCAGTGCCTCGCTCCCCACTGTCCATTATTAAAGACCCAGATTTCCTTCCCCCATAAGAAACCTGCTGCTCCTTCCCTTTTTAATCCTGTACATAGCTGACTTCCCAAACAGTCTCCTACTCTGGTAATTATATTTTGCTGACTTAAATCACCTTGCAGTTTCAACTCAGCAGACCCACTTCTTGGCGTTATTCTTCAATTCCCCTTCTAAGAACTATTGTGCAGCATTGCTGAGTGCTGTTAAACTGCTACCACCTTCTCTCCCAGAGGCAGCTGCTTTCAGTGGTGCGTGAGGACTCTGTGAGTGCAGTTCATAACTTACAGCCTAGCCCAGCACGTTTCTGGAGCAGTAATAATCCCTTGAAGCTACAGTCCCCAAGGAGCTGAATAGCTACAGATTCCAATAACCCATCCCATCTGGTGCGAAGCAGTTTTTGATCTTCTCAGAAGCCTCCTCAGACCAAGATGAACAAAAAGACAGTCTGTTCAGTGCTGCGGACTGCACTTTGGAAGCGAGGGAGACTGTCTGCCATCTCCTCTAGCACTTCACCCAAACAAGCCTCACCAGGGCATCCCAGCAAATGAACATAACTATGATACTGTGTTCAGGGAGCAGGGCCCATCCCCTCTGCAGTTTCATCCCCTTGATTGAGATCAGAAGGCACAACTCACCTGACGGTGAAGAGGCTCCCAGTAAAAAACGATCGAGGCAAAAGGATTGGAGTCCTAAAGAGTGGGGGGCAATAAAAAAAAAACCACACACACACAAAGGACTTTCATTAACTAGGTAACGTTTCAGATTTTAAAATCTGGAGAAATTACCCCCTCCCCCAGCTCAGACTCTGCTCCATTGTTTGGGACTTGGGAGAATTTAAGAGCGCAAGACAGTCTAAGCCAACACAGCCCATGGGGACTACAGGTGCCAACATGCTATGTTTCACCTTGATCAAAGCAGGATGGGGATGGGGAGACCAGGAGACATCTCCCTCCCCGCTCTCTAATCACCACACCTGGGACCAGTATAGCCCAAGGCATGTTGGTATTTGAGGTGTATGTGTGGGCTTCTGTACTGATGAAGAGAGGCAGCTGCAGTCCACCTGATTCAATGTAAGCCTGGTGCAGACCTTGAGCACTGACAAGTCAGCATCCTACCCCTCATCTGGGCAGAGTTCAGGGGCCCATAACGAGATGGAAAATACAGGCCAGTGGGTGGCACACCTGCTCGCTGGGAACCATCCTGTGTCCCTGGAGATCCTCCCTCCTGCTGCCACACCCACCCCTCATCAGAAGTCCCAGAACGTGACTGTAACCCGCACTCAGTGACATGCCCCACACAAATCCAGGAGCAACGGGGTCTGTCACCCATGAGGCAGCTCTCACCAGCTCCTTTCCTTTCCGGCTCTCATGATTAGTGAAGAATCGAAAGCCATCCTGGCTAAACCCCTTCAGAAGCACCATGCGGGCAGAGGGCCTTCCATCTCTGAGTCAGGAAACAAATATCACCAGTCAACACAGGTGTGCAACCACGTGTATAAACATTCCAGAGACCGTCCTTCCACCCACGCAAAGGTGAAGGGAACCTACCCTCTTCCTTCCAGTCATGAATTGATCATAGCTGAGATCAGGAAGGAAGGCTTACCCTCTCTCACTCTCCCCCTGTACCTCATTATATGAGACTGTACATTATGGGCTTTTGTGCCATCTTCCAAAGCATTTGAGATTGTACCCTGTGGGGGTCGGCATAACAGGCTGGATGGGCCAGTTGTCTGACATAACAGGGCAAATGCCCGGTCCCCTCCCAACCCACAGCTGTGCCCCTGGATCTGCTCCTCACTAACCAGACAAACACGCCAGAAGCTGCCAGGTTACCCAGCCCAGGAGATGCAAGCTGGAAGGCCAGCTCACTGCAGGAAAGCAGCAAAGGAAATCACCCAAAGATACAGAAAAGAGAGTTTCTGAGCCAGCAGGCAACTTGCCAGTAATTCCCTTGCAACGCCCACCTGGTGCAGGTGGCCAGGCACATAGCATTGGCTTCTCCGATTGAAGGGCACTGCATGGCCTCCTCAAACCACACAGCAAACTGCTTAATCGGGTCAAAGGAGGCGAGATGTTTCTCCTCAAATGCCTGCACAGGACAGAAATGGTGAGAGAAACAGAAGAACGTGTGTTACATGCCACACATCAACCTTGGGGATTCTTTGCTTCCATCATCTCACATCCTGCTAACCCTGTAACTGCGGGAACTACAGTGAAGGATGCCAGTTGCGATTACTAGAGCTCTCTACCTGCATACACGAGTTTAGCTTCACAACTCCTGGCCTGCTGAAAAGTCTCTGATTATCCACACTTGAATAGAGGCACACAGCTTAACGTTACATAATGAGCCAATGACAATCAAACAGAACCTAGAGTCCTTACCCACCTGTCTGTCTCCCTGTTCTAGCCACTGGAAAATATTCTTTGGTTGTTTATTTCCTTTCATTGCTTGTTTAGTTTTTTAGATCAGCTGACTCTGTGAAGCTGTTCTTTTGTCCCATGCTGAGTAAGGGAAAGGCTGGTCCTGAAACTTAAAGCATGGGGCAGAAAGTCAGGAGACTTGGATTTTAGTCCCAGCTCTGCAACTGATTCGCTGTGTGTCCCTTTCGCTGCTCTGTGCCTCAGTTTCCCCCCTGCAAGTTAAGGATAGTATTTAGATTCCTCACAGGTGGCTATGAGGATTAACTCACTGATTTTAACATGCTCAGAGGCTTAGGGCTTGTCTACATGGGAAAGTTTTACCAGTTATACTGATATAATTATACTGGTGTAGTTTCCCATGTGGACACCCTTATTCTGGAATGGGGGGGGGATTTTTTGGTATAACTTCAACCCTGTTAAGTGACATCAGCTTGACAAAAGGTCTTCTCATACCAGGAGTGTTCACATAAGGGTTATACCAATGCTATAGTCCAGTGTTTGTCAACCACTGGCCCACGGACTGACACCGGCCCCTGAGATCTCCCTGACACAGTATAGGAAGCCAGTTCCCGGTATCAAAAAGGTTGAGAAATGCTGAGCTAGTCTAAATTCACCCCTTAGCTTATACGGTTATACCAAGATGCAGCCAAGTCTTTAGATAGAAGGGCAGGCTATTAAAGCTGTGCACAGTCCTATGGGTAACATAAGAACGGCCATAGCGGGTTATATCAATGGTCCATCTAGTGCCCTATCTTAGCTTCTGAAAGTGGCCGATGCCAGGTGCTTCAAAGGGAGCGAAAGGAAAAGGCAGTCATCAAGGATCCACCCCGCCGTCCAGTCCCAGATCCTGGCAGGTGACGGTTTAGGGACATCTGGAGCATGGGGTTGCATCCACGACCACCCTGGCTAACAGGCACTGAAGCAAGGAGCTCCCCAGGTTGGCTGCGCAGAACCATCCCACCTTAGCCCCCCTGAGATGAATGGGAACCTCACCGGGCTTTTCCATGATCCCCACGATCACCCCCCCCCAGGCCTTGGGGTAAGAGCAGGGCAGGATCTGGGGGAGCCTCTAGGGGAGCGAGCCCCACACCTCCAGGGTTGGCAGGGTAACGCCTGATTCATCTGCCACCCCAGGCACCTATGGGGGGGTGACTGTGCACCCCATCTGGGGGGGGAGGGGAGAAAGGGGCAGAGATGGGAGATTCCTGACCCCTCTCCTCCCTCCCCATCGCTTTCTTTACCTCTCTCTTGGAGCCCCCTTCCATACCCCCTCCCCCTAGTCGCAGGCCCAGGCCCAGGCCCAGGCCCAGGCCCCTTCAATATCCCTCCCCCCATTAGGGCCCCTCCCCCCATTAGCCCCCCTCAATGCCCCTCCCTCATTAGGGCCCCTCCCCCTTTAACTCCCCTCAATGCCCCTCCCCCATTAGGGCCCCTCCCCCTTTCACT